>PVJO010015706.1:0-44220 GCA_004026905.1 Hystrix cristata
TAAGAGTACTTCTTTGAGTTAGGTGAACAAATCAAACTGTACATTGCATTTTTAATATTGCAAATAAACTTACTAGGTAGGTCTCCCCATGTAAATTCCTGGTGTTGGGGTATGTGGTCTTTTTGTTATAGAGAAATCAACTCTGATTCTACGCCCATCAAGTTCCATTCCATTGGCACGTTCTTTAGCCTTCAAAACAAATAATAAATTATATACCGCGCATCCCTGACAAATTGTCTCGCTAATAATCGTGCACTGACCAACTTGACATTTTTCGTTGCGTATTTTGATGGTCAGAACACAAGGTCTACAACTTTTAAATGAGTCGATTCTTTTTAAACCCTGAAATCAAAATGGTGTGTATCTGAATTTCTTAAATGGAGCACAGATTCACATAATAAATTTTCACTCCTGATGCCTCAAATCCAATTGAAATCCCAACGGTTAAATCACTTGTTGGCCACTGTATACTCTTCAAAAACAAGTTCAGTTTTTCTCCCAAGTCATACATCATTTTTGGTTATTTCCCACTCTAGAAAATAACTCAACGTAAACACTGATTAGGTATCTTAAATCAAATTAGTCTCATGTTTTATTCATGCCCAAACAGTATGTTTACAGAAAATGGAAGTTGCATGTTTTGATTTACTTCAAGCTGGTTACAATCCATCAGCTACTTAAAAAAGTGATAAAGACCAACTACCCTAAGTCATCCTTTTCTGTTATCCTGCAGGGATTAAAATTTTTTCACAACAGGGGCTGGGGGTTTAGTTCAGTGGTTAGAGTGCTTGCCTTTCAAGCCGGAGGCCTTGAGTTTAATTCCTAGCACCCCTCCCAAATTTTCCCACAATAAAATGTTACGTTTGTATACCGGACCAAAAAGTATTGACTTCAGTATCTGTGCCCAGAAACATGTATTTCTTTTAATTCAAACCAGTCACATATTCTATTTATACCACAAAAGCTAAAATTGTCCTATCTAAACATTGAGTCACGGGCTGGGGATTTAGCTCAAGTTGTAGAGCACTTGCCTAGCAAGTGCAAGGCCCTGAGTTCAATCCCCGGGCACCCCACTCCCCCAAGAAAACACTGAGTCATTAGCACTTGGACTTAAGACTGGTGCTTTTACAACTATGCAAATAAACTTTTACTTACTTCCTTGGCATCATCTACATTCTCAAAATACACAAAGGCAAATCCTCTTGAACGCCTAGACTGCTGGTCATATACAATAGACACATCAGCAATGGGGCCATATTTGGAGAACACTTCTCTTAAATCTCTTTCCGTGGTGTACAAGCTCAACCCAAACACTCCAAGGCAACAGTTTGGGTCAGGATTTGCCTAGAAATAGAAAAATAATTCAAACTCTCACAATAAAAATACATAATGATTAGATCAAGAAATTATAAAACATATTTAGTGCTATAAACTTTAAGAATGAACAGAAAAGACCACAAACAGACTAAATCCAACTTCAGAACTAATTAAGAGGTGGGATATTGAGGCTCATACTGGTGAAAACGCAAACTCTGCATCCTATTTTATTCAATCTTAAAATTCACACATTCACTGTAAGCACAAATAAAAGAGAACCAGAGCAGCACTGTTCCATCAGCTAGAAAAAAAAAAATTTCTTTTTAAAGAGACATGTTCTAAGACCCCATCAGATGCCAGAAACCATGGACAGTATACAACTCCATTCAGTACTCCCTCTGTACTCATGGGAGATTGGCTCTAAGATCCTCAGTAGATACTAAAACCTGTGGTTGCTTAAGTCTTTTAATATAACTTATGTACACCATTGCCACAGGGTAAAATGGCAGTGTTTACCATGTAGATGGCCCCAAGGCTCAATTCTCAGCACCAAAAAGTTAATAGAATGATCACTACATTACTTACAATGCTTACTTCAATATAAATGTTATGTAAGTAATAAAAAAAAGGCATTTAAAATACGGCGAATGATGGGTGGGATTTCTTTAGATAGAGATGTGAGAGAAATACTACTATAGGATGACCAAAGAAAATGACTTCTGGGGGCTGGGGACTTAGCTCACTGGTCAGAGTGCTTGCCTTGCAAACACAAGGCCCTGAGTTCAATCCCCAGCACCAGAAAGGGAAAAAAAGAAAAAAAAAGAAAAAAAGAAAAAAAAGAAAATGACTTCTATATCTGTGTTCTGCACCCAATGATTCAACTTGGCATAATAAAAGAAATCCTAGCTGTACTGAACACTGAGAATTCCTGTCATCAGTTCCTGAACAACACAGTATGCAAAATTTATGTAGCATTTTCATAGCACTAGGTATTTTAAGCAATCGCAGCAATGATACAAATTACGCACAGTTAAAGATTAACAACAGAAATGTGAATATTGTTTTGGTTATTCTCTTATGACGGCCACTAAGTGACCAATGGGTAAAGGCAGCATATATGATATGGACTGGCTAGACAAAGGGATGATTCATGTCTTGCCCAGGATGGCTCATGATTTCATCTTGCTACTAGGGACTGAGTGAAAGTTATGATTTATAATTTATATTCTGGAACTTTCTTCGTAATGATTTTGGACCCCAAGGTCTCTGAAATCACAGTTAAAATACGGCCACTGTCAACAGCAAGTGTTCCTATATGCATATAAATAACCCAATAGGATGTGTACCAAACCTTCTAACAAGTGTTAAGTAGCTTGGGCTGATACAATAAAAACAAAAAACAAAAAACTCACATCACTAACATTCTAGTTTCCATAATTAATTTACCTAGTTTCCATTTATGTTATACACTGATAATTTATTCAGGAAAATTCAACTGCACTTTAAATCCTCCTCCCCACAAACCTCTTGGATTCTATAATGAAACCCCAATATAAACACAGTAAGTACTGTACCAACTCGCTGGGAATGTTCATGAAGTAAGTCTTTTAATATTTCAAACACATTAGCCTAAAGTTAAATGGGAAAGTTAGAAAAGCATCCTCTAAAGCTTATGAAAAACCCAGAAGGTATGGAGCTAAACATACTAATGCACTAATACTGTAACTAACAGTAATTGATAGCCTAAAATGTACATCGTTACATGGGAGATTGACTTTTAAACTACCTTTTTTTTTTTAAAATTTTGGTGCTGGGGATCGAACTCAGGGCCTTGTGCTTGCTATGCAAGCACTCTAACCACTGAGCTAAATCCCCAGCCCTAAACTCTTGTCTTAAAACAATATAAAAAAGGGCAGGGTGTACAGCTCAGTGCAAAGGCCCTGGGTTCAACTTCCAGTACCAAGAAGAGCAGAAAGCTTAAATTATTTAGGGTATGCCTGAAAGTAACTGACTTAGATAGTCTATCGCTTCATAAAGTTTCCCCCCCACATCTTACCCGATTCCCAACATGACGCCTTCGAGTAGACATGGGAGAATGGCTGTGGCTGTGGCGTCTGCGATAATCTCGACTGTAAGACCTGCTACGGGAACGTCTATGAGAACGAGATCGAGATCGAGACCTTGTATAATGCCTTCGCGAGCTTCTTCTGGATCTAGACCTGTAAGACAAAGACTTCACTGTTAGACCAACTGAAATACACGTAGAGTCTGTCATTACTCTATTCTGAAGTTTAAATTCAAAACAAGACACAATCCAAGCATATGCTAACACAGTTACCAATTACATGGAATCATTATTTTTTCTCTACAATAATTTCAATTTTGTTAAAAGGTTAAGACCACACACTCTCCATCATCTCTTCACATGATAATCTTCCAAAAACAAAATAATGCAACATAATTATTCTATTAGTTTCATTTATACCCATCTTTTCCTTTAAGAATATCACCCTCTACTTTTGTTTCTACCATTATGCTCAGTCACTTAACACAATAAAATGAAGTAGTTTGCCCCAGTTTATTTTTTAAAATCAATGCATGGTTCTTGACTATAATGACCATATGAAGCTGTCATCTAAACGGGGATCATCTGATAAAAGAGCTACTATTAATTACGCTGGGCAACAGGCATAAATTGGGAATTGTACCATGCAAACCAGGATGCATAGCCTTTTCTTCAATATTAAAAAAAAAAGTATGCTGTGGTATTGTTTTATACACAAATGTATATAACACACCACACTAAATCTACTTTATCAAGAATTGCAATTACTGAAAGTCAATGTTCTGTAATGTTATTTGTCACACTGATAAGCAATTCACTTATTCTCAGTGACCCCTCACAACCCTGGAGAACTGGCAGTATTACTAACTTGCCTCTTACAGGTAAAAAGCTGAAGTGGGAAAAGCTTAACTAATCTGTCCAAGGTAGAAAAATAAAGGTAAGATTTGAACCCTGACTCCAAATGCTGGGGCCCTTAGTAACTTATATCACCTCTCCTAGAACTTAAAGTTCATTTCTAGTACCAATATTAAATAAGCCAACAAGTGATCTAACTCTACCTTCCTAGTTTTTAAAGCACATGCCAATTTCAGAGCTAAGAGCAACAGAAGAAAATCTCACAACAATCTTTCTTACCTAGATTCAGATCTGGACCTGGACTTCGATCTGGAACGCCTGGAATCTTCCTTGGAGCGAGACCTTGCAGGGGTATGCCTTGCAGATTTCCCCGATCCGTGAGCACTTCCACTTCTGGAAGCAGAACGGGATTCCTACACGTAGATGTTAAAAGTTTAATTTGTATACTTTCTGGGCAACTCAAAAAACAAATAAAGCTGCTGTGAGATAAATGGTGAGGGAGAGCAATCTTCTTCCAAAGATAAGAAAATACAGGTAAGGGCAGAATTGAATATACCTAGAGTAATAGTTTTATTGCTCCAAATGACATAGTAAGTCACTTAGTTTGTTCTTTCTTTCCACCTTTCTGAAGTAGGGATAAGAATTACCTGACCCCACTCCCTTAAGAAAGGGGTACCAAAGTCAAGTAGTTAAGGGAACTGTTGAAGGACAGTATTTTGGGAATGTCACTCCAAAGATTAGGGTGAGAAAAAAATCTTAGTAACTATGAAACCTATACTTCGTAACTGTTTCACTCAAGCTGCAATCAATAAACAAACTTCTACAAAATCTATAAAACACTTTTGATTTTTTAAGACGTCAAATTTTCAAGTTGTATTTATCGAGAGAGAAAAGAGACAAGTACAATGACCTCAGTTTCAAGCCCTGAAAGTAGAAAATCTAGTAGAATTTCAGGCCACTAGGTACTGTATCCTGATAAGAGCCTTGTCTTCTAATCATGGTAAGAGCTTTTAAGAAAGTCAAAGCAATCAAATGGAGCTATAGCAGAAAGGCAGTAAACTGTGTAGAGGTTCAGAGTAGAGAGGCTGCTAAAGAGCAACAGGTTCCTCAGGTACTCGGAGATGACCCAAGCCAACCTTTAAGGAATGGAGAATAAGTAAACTAGAATTGTTATATAAATGATATATTAAAAACCAGGAATGATTAAATCAGGAGCTCTTAATCTAGGGTCCAGACAGGGGAGGTCCAGGCACTGTGTGTAAAGATTGAAAACTGTATGTATACTGTGGACTCAACTTTCCCAATCAAAACTCTTAACTAGCAGGCAGTAAGTATCATCAAGAAGAGTTTTTGAAAGAGGCCATCAGCAAAGGAATGGCTAAACAGGGTATTGAAGGCAGAAATTAGCAGAATTAGTACAAAAGGATCACAAATACAGTAGAGTTAAATAATGAAATCAGGAAAAAGCTCAAAGGTACCAAAAAGTGGAGGGAGAGAAGGCCAGTACTCACTTTTAGTCTGTTAAGCTAAGCAAGCTTTCACCAAGACTAAAAACTTAAATGAGGAATCAAAGCTGGAATTTTCAAGTCAAAGTTATGACAAGAGATCTCCTCCAATATACCTTCAGAATACCCTGGCCATTCTTGAAAGGATGAAAGGTAAATAGTCTAGACTTATTTACAGGATGCTAAAGAGACATGCTAAAGTCTGAAGTTTAAAACAAGAAAGAAAATTTCACAGCCAAGAAAACAAGTTCAGGTTTCCAGCCCCAAACTCTAGAAACTTCAAAATAAAACAAGGTGTTAAGTGGCGTGAAAAAAATGACCTGTATCCAACTCGCCTCTCCTCAGGGAGTGAACTGGAAAAAAGGTATGAAAAAGGTACCCTTTTTAAATTAGTGATAATAAAGGCCTTTAAGGCCAAGAAATAGTTAAAAGATCTATCACTGCACGGGGGCTCCAATTAATAGGTCCTTGATTTCTCTTTAAAGGCTCTGAACACAAGACAGTAACAAAATGCACCTCTCTCTGAACAAAGGCCTCATATTTTGAAATGGCAAACAAAAGCTAATCTAGAAAAGAGGAACTCAAAAGCCAGTCAAATACCTTTATTACAATGCTGGAATTACAATGCTTACTTCATAGAACAATTATAAGCCTTAATGGAAAACAGGAATTTGCTCAGGAAGGAGAAGAGAATCAGTTTCTCATGCAAGTGAAAAAAGTAATAAATCTGGTTAGCAGAAATTAGCATACAAGGAGGAGCAGGTGCAAAGTTAATAATGGACATCCCCCAAGACTCCTACTTTATTTAACAGAAAGCAATGTTGCAAGCTGAGATGCTTCCCTGGTCTGTCCATTGAGAGGAAAGATACGGTATTCCTAGACTGCAAGGAAGAAACCTTAATGAGGTTTCTTCATGGAATTCTACCAGATCATGGGTCAGATATAATATTTGTAAAATCCTGGGTGTTCACTTAGCCTCCAAATCTAACAGAGTATGCAGATATATTTTGTGAGCAATCATTTCTTAGACCAGGAATAAGGAAATGCCAGAATGGAAAATTTCCTTCCCTGTACTGCTACCTAATTGGGCTAACAGCTAAACACCTCCAACCCTCATCCCTCATATTTTCTTAAAGTAGCCAAACACTTCTGCAGTTGTGGCAGCCACTTAGCTGACTGGGAAACTATGCAAAGAATTTAGAACAAGACCCGAAATGATTAGCCAAATCCAAAGCATAACATTTATTTTAAACTTCAATACTGAGCAAATTTATAAAGCCATTTGGGAGGAGAAAAAAAAAAAAACAGTTGGCAAAGCCTCTATACATAAGGATACTTCATGTTCTACTCTCAGCACCGACAAAAGTTGTGTCTACCAAAAGAACTGCTCTGGACACCAATAACTCAAAACTAAGGGACCATGGACTTCAATTTAGCATAAATAAAATAAAAGCCAAAAATTGGCTGAAAAATGCTCGAGGAATCAAAAATTTTACTGACTGAATCTTAGCCATACATTAATACACAACCTAAGAGGAATGCATTGGGTTAAAAAACCAAACAACTTTCTAACAAGGTATCTTAATCATCATCTCCCAATTTTGAGAAGAGCAATCTCAGAACTTACTTGAATGAAATAAAATTAGAAATAAGCACCCAACTCTTGTATTTTAAAAACTAGATTCAATATATTAAATTTAGAACAGCACTATACTAGATTTAGATAGAGGTATGTTTTAAAACCTCTAAAACCAGAGTGCTAAATATAAAAGTCTAATTTATAAACCTAAAGTTGGGCATGCACCATTTTTTAAAAAAGCAAAGTACATGTGTATGAATGCTAGCAATGACTCACTGACTCAATTCCAGACATTATACGATTACTATCAGATTTTTTCACCTTGGCAAAAGCACCTTCCTTCTCTGCTACTGCCTGTGTCACCAAGCCCTCCTGATCAATTCAGCCTTCTCTGCACTGCCTGTGTCAAGGATCAAAGGGCTGTCATCCCCTTACCTCCCAGACACTCTTTAAGACCCAAACAAAGGTGATTCAGCCAAGGGAGAAAACAAAACTGCAAGAGATGGCCCACTAGCATCAACATTTTCAGTGTAAATTTACAGTGTGGGCCATATAATCAGATCCCAATTACTTTCTTCAGCTTAGGGGACTAATATTCTTTTTCCTTTTGGACCCAAGAATCCACGGGCTTGAATAGATTTATCTATTAACATCACTTTTACCTCAGATATGTGCTTGCTTTTTAATAAGTCAATACAAAACTAACATTATTCATCTTATGTGCTAGTGGCAAGTTTTACAAAACAACGAATGGGGCAAAGCAAAGGCAAAACTGTCTCATAAACAGAAATAATTTTCTTCTGTTTGCAAGACAAATATAAAAAAACACCAGTTTCACATTATGACCATAGGCTGTAAATACCAAAAAAGTGTCCTTCAAAAAGGCTCTCACTTTCTTCATGGGGATTTAAGACTTGACGACTGTCACAGAGAAGTTTTTAAAGGAGTCTTCATTTTACGAAGTGCGTAAGATAATACCCACAGCATCCTCAGGTGGAGCAGAAGGCAACTTTCTGGTGCCTGACACTGGGTCTGTTCCATCTTAACTGTGTGTACCTACTACACCAATCAGCTGCTATTCTATTTAGCTAAAACAAAACAGGAAAAAGGCAACTTGGCGACCGGTATTCTCAGCAAGTGGTAGGATTGATGATCCGAATAAAGCCGTTTTATAATCTATGTATCCTTAAATTATTACAATAGCCAAATGCTGTTAAGAGAAAAGGGAATAAAGCACCTGCTACTACCATTGCACCTTGAATTAGCTATCCTGTCCACTTGTATGACACCTTCTAAAGGAAATATTTCAGCAGAAACTATAGTCATTCAACTGGAACAAGCATTAAAGAATTTGAAGAATCAACCCTGTTTGGCACATCCGCGTCTGAACATTCGAGGGCCTACACCTCACTGGTCACAGCTTTCTACTACTACTACCATCTAGGAGAAAAACAAAACCAAACCAAACAAATAAAAAAACCAAACAAGGCTTTAATGCCCAAAGAAACTACCCTAATTCAGTGCTTTGCTTGGATTTTGGGGGTTTGGCTCCATAACTATCCTGGTGACATTCTTCTGAAAAATTCTAACAGAAAACATTCTAAGTATACACTGTTCAGTAGTGAAGGAAAAAGGTCAATGCATCGTAAGAGTCCAAGGGGAGTGGTACAGACCCATCAGTTCCGATTGTGGAGGTACTCACTCATGCCCCAGAATCACCAAAGTTAGATGAAAGACCTAGGGGACAACAGGAGGCCAACTGTTACCCACGGTGGAGAGCTCAACACTGCCTGTTATGTAACTACAAAGGGTTATTTTTTAAAGATTTGCATTTCAATCATTGGACTAAGCAGTTAAAATTAGAATTACCTAATTTAAACGTTTCCCTCGGAAGGCACTTCTTTACCCTGTATATATTTTCTTCTATTAAACAAATAATGCATGCATGTTTAGCAAAATATACAGGGACACATAAACAGACTAGTAATTACTTAGCGTAGTGCTTTCTGATTCCAGATTACTTCTTATCTTAACTTCATTTTTATTTCTTTTCTTCATTCTTCCGTTTCAAATTCTGACTTCTTTCATCTTCCCCACTTCACACAAATTGCTCAATATTCTATAAGTGGGACTTCTGGTCTGATAATTAGCATGCATTCTTTCTTTTATTTTTTCAAATTTCAGCTTCACTTATTCCTGAGCTTCAAATACTCATTTACAAAACTTGTCATATGACGACTTCCGCATTTTCCTTCTTCAACATTAACCTTAATAGAAAAAGAACAGGATGAAGAATATTTTAAAACTCCAGGATAAAATCCAGTGCTGAAACTAGAAAAAAATATCCCTTTTGTTGTTTTGGATTAAAAAAAAAAAAACTAGAATACGCAGCTCAAAAAACCAAAACTACATAGTTCTCTGTTGGTTCTAGTATATGGTAATCAATTTCATTCATCTACTCTAAATAATTTATCATGCTTAAATTGAATGTGAAGTGCCCACTGAACATTTACTGTTCATTCAACACTTTAAGAACTATATTTACATTTCACACTTCTTATTGTATTCAATAGAAAATGCTAAGTGTCAAAAGCACATCTCTAGTCAAAAAGTGACACATTAATACAAAAGTGCAAGAAAGGAAAGCATGGACAATTCATTTGTACAATGAAGACAAAGCCTCAAGTTCAAAGAGGTCTACAACATTGTGACTTGCCAAGGTAGGATAAAAGAATGTCATTTAATGTCACACGTTTCATACTGTGTATATTATTTAGAAGAGCACTGTTAGAGACAATGTCAGGGAACCCGACAGTTTGGAACTGTAAAGTTCAACCCACCCCTGGGAAACCTGCTCTTACGAAATTTTGTAATATGAATGGTCCAATTACTCAATTTAGAACTGAAACAAGTCAACTACTATATAGCAGTAGCTATGAAGGAAAGCAAAGCAAACGAATCCAACAGTGGTATTTCAAAGAATTTTGTTGTAAAGTTTCTCTCTTAGTGAACAAAATATCTAAGTGTTCTGGATATGGAAAAGGGAAATTCTACTTCAAAAAGTGGCAGTAATAGGATAAAATTATAGCTCACCTCCTCACATAATCATTAAACAATTTAGCAGATCAGTAAATTCTAATTCTGTTGGTCATATACATACTAATACTGCCTGCATAGAACATTCTAATTTTCCTTTTATTCTGCATTTTCCCATATGATGTTTCATTTTACCAATCATTTCCTCTCCTACATTTTCCTTTTGAAAACAAAACAAAACAAAACTAAACTCAAGCTTTCTGGAGGGGGGGGAAGTAGTCTTTATACCTATTTAAGTATAAAGACAACCATGGCTATCCTGGCAAGTGTTGTGATGTCTTTCTAACAAGTAGAACTTCCAGTCTAGTTGTGAAGTCAATTACTGTTTATTTAATCTGGGAAAAATAGCTTTTTAAGGGAGTCATAATTGGTTTTAATATCCATCACTAAAATCTTTGCTGGCAGCACAAATGTAATCGTGGAATCAGAATGCCCAAGCAGGTTTCCTTAGGCCTCCTAAATATCATTTAGATAGATACAGGGCTTAGATGGAGAAGATACTGGAATAGAGGCCAAAGAGCTAGATATCACTGTTCCAACATGGACACTTTCCTGCTATGATTTCATTATCCCTTTCCAACTTCTTCCTTCTGCCATGTTCTAAAAACGAAACCACCGTTAAGTATCAGGGTTCAACTCAGCTACTAAAGCTCAAAGTGGCCACTTTATAAAAGCAGATGACCAATGAATGATTAGGCTAATGTTATTTTGGTTAAAAGACCCTACTCAGAATCCTGTCCCATCATCAACACGATTTGCTAAAATGTTTCTAGGGACTATCACTGGAATCCACTTAACACTAAACATGCACAAATGATGTTTTGACAGTTGTAATATTTGAATTAAGTGGGAGGGGGCAAAGTAAAACTCAGTTTACTAACTATTGAAAGGTCACATTCAAACTTTCTACCAGAAGGGTGGATAGAAGAAAAATTCTCAAAGTCTGAGAACAGCTTCTGAAAAAACCATCCAACATGCCTAGAACAGTTGTAAGCTGTGTTTTTAGGTAATCTCTCACAAAATGGCAGACCCTTACTTAAATTTACATACATGAAACATTCAGTACTTTTTAGCAAAAACAAGTATGCTTTCTGACGTTTTCAGGAATGTATTTTTACCTACCAAACAAAAATTTTTATTGCAATAGGACAGGCCTCATCCAAGTTGCCATATATGACAATCTACATTGATAAAACTAATCTGAAAACAACCTCCAAAACCCAGTTCAAAGCAAAGATTTTGGGAATTTGAAGACCATAATTTGTTACACCAAAGAACGTTTTTGGCTTGCACCTTAAAAACAATACAAAGTGATGACAATATCTAATTCTATTTGACCCTCACTTCAAAATACTACATAGATAAAAACACTTGAAATTCCTAAACATCAATTACCATACCTTGTAAGAAAACAGTATTTTATGCATAAATATCAACATAACGTGCTAAATAAAGCATGTTGCTCTGTCCTTCTCTTGGGCAAAATAGGAACTTAAATAGTCACAGTACATACAATTAATTTAGCATTCACCATTTGGGCTTGGGGTTTTATCTGTAAGAGGGGGTAGAGAGGGGAGCTGCACAAACAAGGCAAATTCTATTAACACATCTCTCAACATCTGAATTCCTCTTCAAACTTAACAAAACCAGCAATACTTACCTTGTTAATTTCAGTCTGAAAAGCCACCTTCTAACTTCAGACAATATCCACAATATTAAAGCATTCTTAGAACATTTCAATCTGGTTTCAAGAGCCTCTTAAGTGATACATATCCCCTCAAACTTCGAATTAATTCTTTTTAAAAGGAGTTTTGGTGGGATAGCTAAAATTCTTTTCAGAAAGTTGCCTCAGTTTTGAAGTGAAAATTTAAGAGTTACACCTAACTACAGAGACACCCCACGATAAGAGAAAAAGTGTCAAATTTTAAAGGCAATTTGATAGAATTCTATCCAAAAGCTATTCATCTCTTCAAATAAGCACCTATGTTGCAAAACGCACTGACCATTTTTGGGTTTTAAAGAGTTACTACCACAATATTACATCTCTAAACTTACTAACAAACTCTCATGTTCTCATGCATCACAATTGTGACATGACTTAAAACTGCTAACAGTACAGTACCACTTTTTCTTTCTTCTTTTTTTTCTTAAAAGAAAAGGTGCTAGTCAACTCCTTTACAAGATGTGAATCATTTTTGGAAAATACTGACACTTCAATTTGGAGATGAAATGAGATTTTACTTTGCATATGGTTTGGTCAGATTGGGGAAGCCAACATTAAATCAACTGGGAAAAATACTAAATCCCACAGATAACTGAAGATAGAACACACAATGAATCACAGCTCTAAGTGCCAATATATTCACCCAGTACTCTATTTGTGACCAAATTGAGGATAAATAGATCCACCCTCAAAAGAAACTACTGTACTTTAAAGGAGAAACAGCTCTTAAAGAGTTACTAGACTGACAAACGAGAACAAACTGAAGAGACTTGTAAATGTTTACATTAACAGTTTTGAATGTTTAACTGTCTGGCAATCAATGAAATCCTTTTTCCAGGCTCGAAGTATCTATTTAGAGCAGGTATAGCCAAGATTACTATCTTCAACATGTTCTCCCCTTTCTTATTCCTCTCAAACACAAGCACTTTCAAAAGGGAAGGTTAGCAGGGCGTGGTGGCATACGCCTATAACCCTAGCAACTCAGGTGGCTGAGGCAGAGCTGCCACAAGCTCAAGGCCAGCCTGAAATACACAGCCTGTCTTAAAAAACAAGAACTTTTTTTTTTTGCAAAAGGAAAGTTAGCCAATCAGCCTCGATAGCACTGTTTTGCCTTCTGTGTATAGCGCTGGTGCTTAAACTATCTTGCATTATTTTTAAACGGTGTCACTTAACTTCATAGTTTTGCCAAGCATTGTTAGTTTCAGCTCCTTTTCCTATCCTTTACTTATTTTGGGTGCCCGGATCGAACTCAGGGCCTTGTGCTTGCTAGGCCCCGGCCCCTGTTTTCCTATCATTTAAAGGTTGCATCTGGAAAGCAGCCACCAAACAACGTGTCTATTCCCTAACTTCAAAGTTTGGGTTTTTCTTCCAGAAAGTAAAGGTTCTCACGTTGAGAAATAACACTTTCTAACAATGTTTTCCTCTCTACTTTTCAATTTAGCAAATATTCACGACCGTGAATAAACATAGTACAAATTGGCTCAACTTTGAAAATTTAAACTGTGCAACGATAATGTCTCTTCAGCTGTCTCAAACTGGGACCTACTTTTCCTCGTATAACATGCTTCATTTTGGGGGGCAGTTTCCCACCTACGGATCACAGCAGTGTGATTTTATGTGTTTTAAACTCAGACCTCTAGACAGAAATCAGTCATTTTGTTCTCCCTGACTGGTGCAAAAATACCCAATAATTCTCCTTAGTAAGACTTGTTTTAAAACTATGTGCTTCCCAGCACACTGACTAGCTTCAACAATGCGTTCAACTGGCACCAACTTGTAAGCTCAAATCAAACTTTTACCCTAACAAAGCAGGAGCTTAAGAAAATTAACGCATGCACTGGGAATATTGAAGTCAATTATTTTGGGGCGCGGGGCAGGGGAGCGTGACACCAAACCAACATTCGCCTGCATATTTAAAGACGAGGTCTGGCTGGCTTAATTTGGTTTACGCCTCAACAATAATTACTACTACTTGTCTTCTATCAAGTTTTCCTTAACCTCCAAATAATATTTTAGCGAAGCCCGTATTTTGTATCTCCTTTCGATGCTACCCAAATCCAAAGCTTCGAACCCTAAGGGAAAACACTCTATTTCTTAATCTTGGCAACTGTTTTAGACCCACAATTTCTGCATCCTAATTAACCTCAAGAACTCCACCTTTAAGTGGAAAGTTAAGGGCGTAGCACCGCGCGCCAGGGCTCAGGGTTAGAACGCCTTCAAACAAAGGAAGCAACGGCGCCAGAAACTGTTGCCCGCCAATTTCTCCCCCACAAACCCGTGAAAACCCATCTTCATAAAACAATCAACCTTGTGATCTAGTCTGATATTACTCATGACTTCTGCTCGGAAAGCCTTTTCTGCACTAAAACGCAACGGTTAGGATCAACACAAAGCCCGTACACAACCACCTCCGACTAACGGGACCAGAAGGCACCACGCATTCCAAGAGGCCCCCGCGACACCCCAGATCCGGTCCCCGTGCGGGCCGAGAAGTCCCCTTCGCACTCGGACCTGAGCGGCCGGTGAGAGCCCCGCTCACCCCCGCGCGGCCCGGGGCAGGCGGGCCCGCGCCCACGCGCGGCGGCTCCGCCATTTTGTGCCGCTGGCTGCGCGCCCGGACGCCAGCCCAAGATGGCTGCGGCGCGGCTTCTCCGAGAGCAACGGCGAAACCAGACACCGCTCCCCTCCCCCACGCCAGGGGACGCAGCGGCCATTTTTAATCTTTCCCCCTCATAACGGAAAAGTCGGCAGCCCGGGGGACGAAGCCCCACGAACCCGCCGGCGGACCCGTGCACGACCGTAAGAGACGTTATCTACGAGGGCTTCCGAGCCCGGTCTCCCATCCCTCCCGGCTCCGCGCTTCGGCGCCTGACACGCCCCGACTCCCGGCCCGAGGCCGATGGGCCTGGAAGATGCAAAACGTTGGGACCACACAGCCGCCCCCTCCGCCAGCCGTCCGTACCCGCTCGCCGTAGTTCTGCTCGCCGCTGTCGCTCATGACTCCTGGCTGGACGTCGCCGCTCGCTGGGCTTCGATCGAAGCTGCCAAGCTCTCGTGCCTTCCTTACAGAGGCCTCGCCGCAGCCTCGCAGGTCGCTCCGGGTGCCGAGCCGCTCAGAGCCGAAGCGCTCCGCACCACCTCCGCACGGCCTCTAGCGCTACCGGACGTGACGCGCAGCCCCTTAACCGGCTCCTCCCCCTCTCGAAACGCGCGCTTTCTTGGCCACGCCCCCTCGTCCGCTCTTTCCCCACGGGGCGGGGCGGTCCCGACCGGACGTGACGCTGGCCCGCCGCGTGGCCCCGCCCCCGCGTCGCCCCCGCCCCGCCCCCGCGTCTGGGCCGCAGAGAGGCGGGAAAGCGGGCGTCGGCCGGCCTGGGAGGTGGTCGCCAGCGGCGCCGTGACGACACCAGGCGCGCCTGAATCCCTTCTGGAACTTTCGCCGAAACCGTCCGCGTGGGAGGCGGGAGGGAGCGGCCTCCGCTTCGTTCCTGCTTATTCTTTCTCCTGCCTTTTCAGTTTGTCTCGTTTTGTGCCTTTCCTTGAGGAAGGTACATATTCATATGCTGGGTTTCTGCTTTGCTTTGCGTTCATTTAGCCTTAGTTCCAGAACTTTCCTTCCGGGACAAGCGCTCATTTAAAAAAAAAAATAACAGAATATACCTGGTATAGGATCGATTACATAGACTTGGGTACAAATTCTGTTTTGAAAATAGTAGTAGTCTCATTAGAGAACAACATTAAATACGCGCGTACAAACTGATTTTCAGTGCTGGAGACGTGGACAGTTTCAGTGATGACGCAAAGAGAAAGAATTAATTTTGCCTTCACTCACGAGCCCAAACTTGGAATCACGGACCTGTTTCTTCCACACTTCAGTGCCCTCACGCGCTTAAAAAGGGTGGGGGAGGGGCTGGCGAGTCAGGGACTCGGGTGCTGTGAAAGGCCGTTTGATGGTTTCCTTTTTGGTTTGGGGCCTTAGCTCAGTGGCAGAGCCCTTGCCCCGCTTGCGTGTGTCCCTGGGTTCAAAGGAAGAGCGGCTCGATTGAGACAGAGCTTGCAAAAAGAATAATTACTCACTTAAAAGGTACAATTCAAATGGTTTTTGGTGTGATCACAGGATTGTACGACCTTGCAGTTGGAGGCATGGTTCACAAAGGAAGTGGGATACAAGGTGTGTCTTAGGAAATAGCGGTAGCACCCTTGGTTACAATGCTTGTGTTTGGAATTTTAAGGCTCTGGTTTGGAGGACCCTGTGCCATCACCGAGGAAGGGAAATGAAGGCAGATGGGGCGTAACATTGAGTGCAGTTTGGGGTGTGTGGACTTTATGTGTTGCCAGCTGGGAGAGCTGGCTGGAACAGGAGGTGTGATCAAAAAGTACAGCGAGTGTTCAGATTTTTTAAAATGTGTTACAGTAAAAGGTATATTGCCGTTAATCTCTTTCAGATCTTCCCCCTCGCTTTGAACACACTTACCCCATAGTTCTTGCCACTTTCTGAAGCAGTCCTGGGAGTCCTTTTTTGTGTCTTTAGTCCCATCTTGGTCGCCTTGATGTCTTGAGTAGATTCTGAACCTTTACCTTTCATGATCATTTTGTTTGTTTTTTAAAACAGGGTTGCCGGGCGTGCTGGCACACGCCCGGAATCCCAGCCCTCCCCCAGGCTGAGGAAGGAGGATTGCCCGGAGTTTGAAGCCAGCCTGGGCTACAGAATGAGTTCAGGGCCAGCCTAAACTACAGAGTGAGACCCTGTCTCAAAACACAAACAAAAACAGAAGAAAGAAAACAAAAAAATAAAAAAGAAAGAAAGACAGGGTCTCACTGTGTAGTTCAGACTGGCCTTGAACTCACTATGTGCCTAGGCTGGCCTTGAATTTGCATCGATCCTCCTGCCTCAGCTTTCCAAATGCTGGGATTATGGGTATGCACACAGCACCGCCACCCCCAAGCTGTTTTGATCATACCTCTTATACAGGTCCAGAAGTACCAGTATAGAGATGGTCAAGAAATCTTACTTTACAGCCAGCCGGGTGGGGTGGTGCATCAAAGAACCCCAAAACCCTGTTCGAGTAAGTGGTATCTTCAAAGGAATGATAGGGATTTAGTTCAGTGGTTAGAGTGCTTGCTTAGCAAGCACGAGGCCCTGAGTTCGATCCTCAGCACCCCTCACCAAAAAAAAAAGAAAACATTTGCTTAGTATGCTGACTGAGCCAGTTAATCTTTTTCTGTTTGATTTTTTTGGGACAGGGTCTCGCTTTGTAGTTCAGGCTGGGCTTGAACTATGTAGCCCAGGCTGGCTTGAATTCACGGTGATCCTCCTGCCTCAGCTTCCCCAGTTGGAGGATGATGGGCATGTGCCACCACGCCGGCTGCCAGTTAATCTTAATTGTCAACCTGATTGGATGAGGAGACTCCTGAAGCAGTGGCTGGATCGCAGAGGTGCACTGTACTGGTCAGGGGTGAGGTCGCCGGTTCAGAGCCATTCAGAGCTCAGTGTCTGTCCCGAGGGGGGCTGTGCCTTTGGGGCACACCTGTCGTCTGCCACCCCACACTTGAAACCTCTGAGACTGTGCCCAGACAAATCCGTCCTCTACATGTGGGTGTTGGGCATTTTGTCCCAGCTGCAGGAAGACCGACTGCTACACCGTGCTGTGTAATGAAGGTAAGTGAGTTGGCCCAGCCAATTGCTTTGGAGTCTCCTAGCACTAAATAGAAGCTCAGCTGAAAAGAGCTTCTTAAAAAGCCGAAGAAATAAGTGAAAGATCGCCCCATACTGAGAGAAATCTAGCAAAGAGATGCAAATGGCAAAATTAGAACACCAAAATAACAAGATTTAGAGCTCTGATATTCTGCATATGAAAAAAATTTCTTATTATTATTTCTATAGAGTAGGATAAAAAGTCCAAACAATAAAAAATGGGTGAAGTAAGCCAAGCATGGTGGTACATTCCAGTAATCCAAGCCCTGTGGGAGGCTGAAGCAGGAGGATCACAAATTCAAGCCCCGCCCGGGCAATTTAGTGAAACCCTGTCTCAAATTAAGAAATGGATGAGGTGTAGCTCAGTGTGAAGGCCTTGGGCTCAATCCCCAGTATGTGCTGGGGGAGAAAAGGAAGAAAAGAAAAGTGCAAAGTAAAAAGTGAAAATATTGTCTCCCATCCTACCTTCTTTCCTCATCTCTTCCTCAGAGGTCATTCCAAATAAAAACATAGCATATGAAAAAAATATAGTGTAAAAAAAATATAGTGTATGACCTAGATTTGATAGGTTGATAAATTTTTTTCTTCACATAAAATCCTGCTATACATTTTTTACCTTAACATGTTATTTTGCAACATGCTTTTTCCCCTCAGCAATCTAAAATTCACTACATATCTTTCCACATCAGTATACATGGATATATCTTATATTTTCAAACAGTTTCACCGTATTCCACTGCAAATATGTACCGAGACCTATTTTATCATTTCCTGTTTATGAAGACCTGGAGAATGAGAAGCCAGCCATTTAAAGAGATAATGGGAGGAGGAAGAAAAAAAAAAAAAGAGATAATGGGAAGTGCTTGCCTAGGAAGCACAAGGCCCTGAATTCGATCCCCAGTACCAAAATAATAATAATAATAATAATAATGGGGTAAACTGGGTGGGGTGGCACATACCTCTAACCCCAGCACATGGGGGGCTGAGGCAGGAGGATTGGCAAGTTTGAGGCCAGGCTGAGCAATCCAACAAGATTTTATCTCAAAATAAAATTTAAAAGGCTGGAAATGTAGTTCAGTGGGTTCAATCCCCAGTACTGGAGGGGAAAAGGAATGATAAAGGGTTCATAAGGGAAGACTGGATTCGGTTTTTACTTCAATAAGATTGTATTCCCCCCTGGATGGAGAAATGGGTTGGGAGGAGATGAAAGCTACGAGCCCAGTGAGGAAGCTGTTGCCCTGGCCCAAGAGCGAGACCACTGCAATATGGTAACGACAAAGGCGATGGAGAGACGCGGGCAGATTTGAGATCTATTTTGGAGACAGAAGTTGGGCAGTTTTCATTACAACCACTCAGAAAACAGGGTCAGGTGTAGGAACACATTTTCTGAAGTAGACAAAAAAGATGACAAATCTGATACAAAGGATTATTTTTTACTGGTTTGCTGTGGGTACCTGAAATATCTTAATATTATTCTCATTAGGGTATTTATAGGACCAACACTATTAAAAGAAGACTCAAAGAGATGAACTGAGTTTCCAAAAATGTAGCCAGATCTCAGACCATGTAACATGGCATGAGAACAGGTCACATGACTGGTTACCAAATTTAAAAAAAATTCTTTCCTCAGCACTCCCCCCCAAAAAATTTGCAGTACTGGGGATTGAACTCAGGCCTTTTACACTGAGCTACATCTCAGCCCTCTTTGATTTCTGTTTTGAGACAGGATCTCAACAAGTCGCTAAGTTGCCCAGAGTGGGCTCAAACTTGTGATCCTCCTGCCTCAGCCTCCCTGAGTGCTGGGATTATAGTCCTGTGCCACCATGTCCAGACAGCAGTTTTTCCCCGCTAAATGCAAGGTTTATTCTCACACAGCTACTGCTGTCATTGTAAATTTTCTGAAGTCTAGCTGGAATTATAGTCAAAATATAGTAGTCATTGTGAACAGCGCTGACTGGCCCACATGAGATGCGAGGCCATAAACAAATTCTCTGTCACCAACCCCCAACTTTCGATGTTTACAGGCCTATAAACCATTAGTTAAATGAAAAGATCAACATTATCAACCACTACCCATGTCATCACTATTCCATAAACGAAAGGATGCTTTACATGTTTTTCATTCAAGTATTTATTGACCACTTGCATTCTCCTAGGTACTATCCTAGGTGCTCAAGACAGCTGAGAACAAAAGACGCTACCTATCCTTATGGTGCTTAATACCAGCACTCACTCTTGTCGGCTGCTTGTAATCCCAGCTACTCGGGAGGCAGAGGAAGGAGGATCTATCTGTAACACACTTTTTCATCTTTTTGGGGGGGGGTGCCAGGAATTGAAGTCAGGGCCTGTGCTTGCAAGGCAAGCACTCTAACCACTGAGCTAAATCCCCAGCCCTATATACTACTATTTACTGTTTTCATCTGTACATTTGGGTTAGATTCCAGCTAGCATCCACTTTTGTGTGTAGTGTGAAATATGGAGTTTTCTTTTTCTCATATAAATGTCATCAGTGCCTCCAATGTTGGGTATTAAATAACTTGGCCTTTCCAGTGTGGTGCTACTTTTATTATGTTTTATGTTTTATTATGCTTTTATTATGATTCCATAGGCACACAGTGCCATGCCAGGGTGGCCGGTATGTAGGGGGTAGAAGAACTGACCAAGAGAAGAATAAGTGCAGAGGGAAATTTATTGAAGTACACACTGTGAAGGACCTCGGGCAGTCAGCAGTGGGGACTGCACTTAGCGCTTGGAGGGGACGCCTCTTATGGAGGAGGACAGTGGTGGCTCTGACATTGGTCGCATCCTCGGGTGTGAAAGGCAGCTGAGTACAGTGTGCTGTGTTCCTGGGAAACTTTGTGCTTTGGCCTCTGGAAATGTTGGTGGTCACACACACCTGGGCTGAAGGCATGAGGAATGTTCTCATTGTCCCACCGTCCAAGGTGAAAAATGTTTTCATTGCACTATTGTCCACATGCAGGGCAAGCTCTAAGCTCTCTATTCTGTGATGGTCTTTCCAACAATACTGCTTTCAAGAATTTTTTTCTTACAAAGGCTCGATACCATGTCTTTAGAAAGGAAAGGACACATACATGCACAAAGAAAACAAAAATAAATAAGTAAAATGAAAGGGAATGCCCTCTTCAGTGGTCTTTTTGATCTGTCAACTGGGCTAGTTATTCAACCAAAACTAATCTAAGTGTTGCCAAGATGGTATTTTGCACATGTGGTTGAAGTCTATCAGTCTGTTGACTTTCAGTAAGGGAAATTGTCCTAGATAAACTGGGCAGGCCTGATGCAATCAGTTGAAAGGTCTTGAGAGGAGGGCTGTGGCTTCCCTGAAGAAAAATTAAACTGGGCATGGTGGTGCACACCTGTAATCCCAGCAATCTGGGAGGCTGAGGCAGGAGAATTTCAAAGTCAAATGCAGCCTGAATTGTTTGTAGAGATTTAACAAGTCCCTGTCTCAAAAATTAAAAAGAAATTAGTGGACCATGTTGATTATGATCATTATGTATATAATGTACCAACACATGTTCTTGGTAAAAATAAATGCACAGGCTCTGGATGGGCAAAAAAAAAAAAAAAAAAAGAAATTAGTGGTATATGCCTATAATCCCAGCACTTGGGAAGTTGAGGTAGGAGGATCACCGTGAGGCCAACCTGGACACAATTTATTTAGAAGGACAAACTTTTATAAATAAAACAACCTTAAAAGAAAAAAAAAAGCATAGCGTTTACCAGTCGGGGCTACACCAGAGAAACAAAACCAGAAAGAGACATATTTTAATCAATGTATTGGAAGAAATGGGCTTACACAGTTGTGGAGCTGTCTGTCAAGTCTGAAGCCTACTGAGCAGGCTGTCGGGAAGGGCAGAATGGAACCCTCCGGGCAGAAGCCAGACTGTGGCCCACAGAACTGATTTCTTTCTTCCTTTTTTCAGTTTTTTGTTTGTTGTTGGGTTTTTTGTTGTTGTTATGTTTTGTTTTGTTTTGTTTGTGGTACTGAGATTTGAAACCAGAGCCTTCCCACTGAGCTACAATCCCCAGTTTCTTTCCTTCTTTCTCTCTTTCTTTGTGTTTTGGTTTTTTGAGATGGAGTCTTGCTATTAGTTCATGCTGGCCTTGAACTCACTGTGTAGCCCAGGCAGACCTCAAACTCGTGGCAAACCTGCCTCAGCCTCCTGAGTGCTGTAATTGCAGGCATGTGCTACCATGCCTGGCTTCATCATTCAGTTTTTCTTTACAAAATATCCTACATACTCCTTTCTCTCTTTCTTCCTTTCTTTCTCTCTCTCTCTCTCTCTCTCTTTCTTTCTTTCTTTTTTCTTTCTTTCTTTCTGGGTCTCTCTCTCTTTTTCTCTCTCTCTCTCTCTCTGCCCCTCCCCTCTTTCCCAGGGATTGAATCCAGGGGTTTTGCCCTGAGCTGCATCCTCAGCCCTTTCTATTTTTTATTTCTAGATAGGGTCTCACTAAATTTCTAATTTACCCAGGTTGGGCTCAAACTTGTCATCCTCCTGCCTCGACTTTCCAGAGTTCTGGGATTACAGGTGTGGGCCGTCACACCCAGACTTCATTAATTTCCTAATTCCTTACATTTTTATTGTTACTGAGAATAGCATTTTAAATTATATTTCTTTGTTTTTAAATTAAAAATGGGGTGGGTACTGAGGTTTGAAACCAGACCTTTGAATTGAGCTACATCCCTAGCCCTTTAAAATTTGCCAGGCATGGTGGCATGTGCCTCTAATCCCAGCACTTGGGAGGTTGAGGCAGGAGGATTGTGAGTTTGAGGCCAGCCTGGGCTACATAGTAAGTGCAAGGGCAGCCCAAATTACATAGCGAGACCCTGTCTCAAAAAACTAAAAATACAGGCTGGGGATTTCGCTCAGTGGTTAAAGTACTTCCCCAGCAAGCACAAGAACCTGAGTTTGATCCCCGGCACGCACACACAAAAAACAAAAACAAAAAAACCCTAAAAATAAATAAATTAGTAAAATTTAATTTTAAGACAAGGTCTCACTAATTTTTTACATTGCCCATGCTGAGGTTGAACTTCTGATCCTCCTGCCTCAGCCTCCCATAGGGTTGGGATTAGAGGCGAGCACCTCCTTGCCCAGCTATATTATATTTTCTAGTTGGTCACTGATGATGTGAAAGCTTAGTTTTTGTAGGATGACTTTGCGTGCAGCAAACTTGCTAAACTTTCTAAGTGATTCTAATTGTTTGTCTCCAGATTTGCTTATTTTTTCAATATAGGTGGAATTTCCTTGGCAAGTACTGATAGCTTTATCTATCATGATCTATCATGTTCTGTACAACTTGATTTTGTCCTTACTTGATAAAAAGTAGAAGGAATATGAAACTTTAAAGAAATGGGAACGTAATAGTAGATTTCTCTTTTGTAATCTGTTACCCACCCTCTCTAGTAGCTGGCCTGAAAGAACCCAGGAGATACTTCTTTGACTAAAGCACTGAGAGATACCGTCATGAATGAACACCAATTTTAGTGTTTTTTCTTTGTTTTGTTTTTGTTTTTTTGAGACAGAGTCTCGCTATGTAGTTCAGGTTGGCCTTGAATTTACTACAATCTTCCTGCCTGAGCCTCTCAAATGCTGGGATTACAGGCGTGTGCCATGATGCCTGGCAGGAGTACCATTTTGGTTTGTTTGGTGCTGGGGATCGAACTCAAGGCCTTGTGCTTACAAAGTAAGCACTCTAACCGCTGAGCTAAATCCCCGGCCCACGAGTACCAATTTTTAAAAGTAGAGCTACTGTTACTATTCTTGATCAATAAAAAGCTCCTGTGGGTATTCTGAGGTACAGGAGGAGGCAGTATGCCTGGTTTGGACCGGTACTGTATAACAAATGCTAACTGACTGAGGTATTCCGGAATGATCGTAGTTATTCTAGACAGCCCAGAGGATTTGAAATCATCCCATCAACTTTTGAACCAGGATAAGCTATCTCCACCAGGTGGTGCCAAACCTCAGCCAGACAGGCAGGCTTGGAAAGCGCAGCACCCGGGCTCTGGAACTAGCCCGGCTCAGCTCACCTCAATCATTTTATTAGTCTCTCAGTAACACGTGCTGCATTTTTTGGCAACTGATTTTCTGGACTCTGCTTATTGCTGTGGTTTTGCCATTGGAATTTTACCCCATTTAGCTAATGGCACAATCCCAGCGTTGGCTTTCTGACCTATAAATAAGGATTATTAGCACAGGAAGATGCAAAGGGGAGCCCCTGGAACTCTCCCTTCATATTCAAAATCGTGAACTTTTGGAGAAACACAGGCAGTGAAAACATGAAAGCCCTCCGAGATTCAAAGGTGGCGATTCCTGTCTTGGACCCAGCTGACTCACTAGGATGCTGAAAGAGTTGTGAGAGAATGACAGTGTGTTATCTTAATCAGGCCACAGCCCTGATCGCACTTGCTCCTCCAGATGGGGTCTCTTACCTGGGGGAAATCAGCATAAGTCCTGGAAGCTGGAACATAGCTATTGATCTAGCAAATTATATTTACTCCTGATTCCAATACACAGAGAACATCTTTATCGCAGAAGGAACAGTAACCCTCCTTCATTGTCTGTCTATAAGATTAGGTCAAATCTCTAGTTCTTCGTGACAGAAACCTGTATTAGCTCATCAGTCCACAGGGGTCAAGCTGTAGTCCGCAGCACTGATAACATTATGCTTCCAGGACTTACAGATCATGAAGCAGAAGGCTTGGAGTATAACAGAAGGTGGGAAAAGAACCCCATAAAATGAAGGTAATTGTCTCCGTGACATTTCTGGGGAGTTACTGGTTTCTCTCCAAGTGGAAGGACTAATTGTTGTGCCACTAAGGGAGAAGCATAATTCTTGGTGGGTTGTTGACCAATACTGTTATATCCAATGGGAAAAGTTCATGAAAGATTATTGTAACTTTACATAGGCAGAGGTAGTTCTAAAATGTAATTGAGTTCCACTCAGAATCATCTCATGAATGTAAAGAGAAAAGCACATAAAAAGATGGAAGAAACTCTGCTAAGTGTGATTCATTCAAGGTAGTGATACTATAATGAAAACATTTCCAATTCCAGAACTGGGAATTTTCCAGATTCTCTTCATGAGGATGTACTGTTTGATAAGCAAGAAAAACTAATTAAAAGCAGAAACAAAAACGAGCCATGCACAGCAGCACAGGCCTGGAACCCCAGTACTCTGGAAGGATGTGATGTTAAATTAAATCATATGCTAGATATTTCTTAAGAATGGGCTACTTTTTTTTTTAATTTTTAATTTTTATTAGTACATGTTTGCGTACACAACGATTACACTCATTGTGGGACATTTGTACATGTACATAACACATCTGAATTATTTTTTTCATTTTTCCCATCACCCCTGTTGTTTGTACTTTTTATTTTTGCCAGTATCAGATTCATTTATTTATTTTATAAATCTTTATCCAATTAATTATTATAAACATAAATTAACAACCAGGCTAACGGGCCAAAAATCATATAACATACATAACGCAATTATGCTAAATCGAGGGATATTTTTAGATACATTGGCTGTTCTGAATTATAATAGCTTTTCCTCTCTTTTTCCTTATTGTGTTTCTTCTGTTTTTCACTTTATTTGTAGATTGGGTTTCTCATACAAGAGGAATCATGCAATATTTAAATTTGTGTGTTTGATTTATTTCACTTAAAATTATGGTCTCGAGGTGCACCCATTTTCCTACAAATGACCCATGTTTATCTTTCTTTGTGGCAGAGTAGTATGCCATCATGTACAAATACCACATTTTCTTTATCCATTCATCTGTTGATGAACGTATAGGCTGCTTCCAAGATTTAGCTATTATGAATTGTGCTGCTGTAAACATAGGTATGCATGGATCACTGTAATATGATGTCTTTAACTTTTTTGGTAAGATACCTACTAGGGGTAATAGCTGTGTCAAATGGAATTTCTAGCATTAGTTTCTTGAGGAATCGCCATACTGATTTCCATACTGGTTGTACTAGTTTACACTCCCTCCAAGAATGAAGAAGTGTTCCTTTTCCCTGCAGTCTCACCAGCATTTGTTAATGTTTCATTTCTTTAAAATAGCCATTCTTTCTGAAGTGAGATGGAATCTCAGTGTTGTTTTAATTTGCATTCGTTGAATGGCCAGTGATGTTGAACACTTTTTTCATGTACTTATTGGCCATTTGTACTTCTTTATCTGAGAAGCATCTATTCATTTCAGAACCCATTTTTTGATCGAGTCTTTAAATTTTGGGGGGTTCTAATTTTGGGTTTTTTTTCCTAAATTCTAGGTATTAGTCCTCTGTCTGAGGAGTAGCTGGCAAAATTCTTTCCCATTCCGTAGGTTGTCTCTTCACTCTGTTGGTGGTTTCCTTTGCTGTGCGGAAGCTTTTAAATTTGATGTGATCCCATTTGTTGATTCTATTATTTCTTGTGCAACCAGGATTCTGTTCAGAAGGTCTTTGCCACACCTATTTCTTCAAGAGTTTTATTTTGTCTTCCGTCAAATTAATTATGTCTTTTTAATATTTAGATATTTGATCCATTTAGATTTCAGTTTAGTGCATGGTGAGAGATATGGGTCTAGATTCAGTCTTCAGCATGTAGAAAGTCAGTTTTCCCAGCACCATTTGTTAAAGAGGCCATCTTTCCCACTGATCCACAAATCTATTTTTGTTTTTTTGTTTTGTTTTGTTTTGTTTTTGCCAATACCACGCAGTTTTTTTTTAAATCGCTGTAGTTCTGTGGTATAACTTGAAGTCTGGGATTGTGATGCCCCTGCTTTATCCTTGCTGCCCAGAACTGCTTTTGTTATTCTAGGCCTCTTCTAGTTCTGGATAAATGTTAGGGTTGCTGTCTCTAGTTCCGTGAGGTATGGTATTGATATTTTGATTGGGATTGCATTAAGTCTACATAATAATTTTTTTGTTTACTTGTTTTTTAATTAAATTAATTTTATTTGTAATCTTTGTACAATGGTTTTGGAAGTATGGCCATTTTCACTATGTTGGTTCTGCCTATCCAGGAACAGGAGATAGATATCCTTCCATTTTCTGATGTCTTTGATCTTTTTTTCAGAGTACTGTAGTTTTCATTGTAGAGGTTATCCATCTCCTTAGTTAGGTTAATTCACAAGTATTTCATTTTTTTGATGCTTTTGTGAAAGTTATTATTTCCTTAGTTTCTGTCTTGGTGAGTTTCTTATTGGTGTAGAGAAATGCTATTGATTTTGAGGGGTGTGCTGGAGATCGAACTCAGGGCCTTGCACTTGCTAGGCAAATGCTCTACCACTGAGTTAAATCCCCAGCCCCTGCTATTGATTTCTGAGTGTTGACTTCATATCCTGATACATTATTGAATTTGGTTATTAATTGTATGAGTCTTTTGTGTGTATATGTGTGCTGGAGATTGAACTCAGGGCCTTGTGCTTGCTAGGCAAGCACTCTAACCACTGAGCTCAATCCCCAGCCCTCTATGAGTCTTTTGGTGGAGTTTTGGGGTCTTCTACGTAGAGGATCATATCCCTACAAACAATGATAATTTAACCATGCTGGCACCCAAGAATGAAGCAACTCTGTTATAGCGTATAATCTTTTTGATGATTTGCTGCATTCTGTTTGCCAGTGTCTTATTGAGGATTTTTGCATCTATGCTCATTAAAGAGATTGGCCTGTAGTTCTCTTTTTATAGTTGTGTCCTTTTCTGGTTTTGGAATCAAGGTAATGCTTACTTCCAGGAATGACTTTGGAAGTACTGCTTCCCTTTCAACCTCATTAAAGAGTCTGAGGGATATTGGTGTTAGATCTCTAACTTTCTTGTGGAATTCAGCAGTGAATCTGCTGGGACGGGGCTTTTCTTTGTTGGTAGTTTTTTTTCAATTACTTTTTCAGTTTTATTGACTGATACTGGTTTATTCAGGATTTTTATACCTTTCTGGTTCAGCTTTGGTAGTTCATGTGTATCTAGCAATCTATTTCTTCTGAATTTGCCATTTTATTAGAGTATAGTTTCTCAAAATACCAACGATCTTCTGGATTTCAGCAGAATCCACTGTGATTTCACCTTTTTCATTTCTAATTGCATGGATTTGGGAGCTGAGCATGGTGGCATATGCCTGTAATCCAGCACTTGGTAGGCTGAGACAGGAGGATTGCTGTAAGTTTGAGGCCAGCCTGGAATACATCGTGAGTTTGAGTCCAGCTTGTACTACCTAGCAAGACCTCATCTCAAAAAAAAAAGATAATTTAGATATTAATGTACCATAAGAACCAATTATATACCAGCCTGAACCTTACAGAAGAAATCCACAATTGTGTTGTAAACATTGAGACAACCCAGGTATTGACTTATGGCTAATGTGTACTTTATCTCTGCTAATGGTAGAAAAAATTCAACAGTAATTTTACAGAGTTGACTATCAAAAGATTATTAAAACTTTATGGTTATACTGTTAAAGACATAGGGTTTGGAAATGGGGTAATGGAAGAGGAAAAAAATTGAAACATTAAACTATATAATATGAGAAGGAGGAGAAAGAAGTGGTACAAAGCATCTTATTGGGGAATAGGAGGATGTATACAGAATTAGATAAAGGTAAGAGAAAAAAACTGATGGGAAATAGATGATAAAAAGGAGAAAGAATAAATTATATGAGGAATAAAAATAAGAGAAAACATTAAAGGGAAAAAAATTAAAAGGGAGAAGAGAAAAAAAATAAAAGAGAAGTAAGGAAAAGAGATAATGGATAAAGAAAATGTGATATCTATACACAATGGAGTACTACTCTGCCATTAAGAAAAAAAGTTTAAAGCTGGGAGTGGTGGTATATGCCTGTAATCCCAGCACTTAGGAGGCTGAGGCAGGAAGGTGGCTATGAGTTCAAGGCCAGATTGGGCTACAAAGTGAGTTTAAGGCCAGCTTGAATTACAGAGTGAGACGCTGTCTAAAAAAGCAAAAACAAAACAAAAATCAAAGAAACAAAAAACTTGAGGCATTTGTAGGAAAATGGATGTACCTTGAGACCATAATTTTAAGTGAAGTAAATCGGACACATAACTTATACAGCATATGGTTTCCTTTTTATGAAAACTTTAATAAGAAAGAGAAGAGAGAGAAAAGAAAAATTTTTAAAAAGTAATTATATTCTAAGTGTGATTCTGTTCTCAGTCTCTAGTTTCACTTTAATGTGGTGTGTGAGCTCATAAATCAGGATTTATATTTCTTTGGGTGTGATAAAATCTTTATTGTTGTTGTGAGCATGGTTTACTTTGAAGGAATAAGAAGTAAATTCTCAGAACAGGAAAATCTATGAAGATAGAAAGTAGTTCAGTGGTTACTAGCTTTAGAGGGGAGGGACAGGGAGATGACCGTGAGTAGGTAGAGTGTTTTGATTTGGGATGGCAAAAATGACCTAAATTTGATTGTGGTTGTGATTGTACAAGTCTGTAAATGTGCTGCGGTCTACTGAATCTTACATTTTAAGTTTGTAAATTTTGTAGTATGTAGATATTTTGTTTAATAAAGTTGTTTCATTAAGAAAAAGAAAAAGAGATAAGAAACAAGGAAGAAAGACAAAGGAGAATGCCCCAAACCCTAGTAAAATGGTGAAAAAGAAAGGAGTAAAGAAGAAAAAGGAAACCAAAACTAAACTAAAAACAATGCATGCACTCGCCAAAAAATGAAACCAAAAAGCAAACAAACAAAATCTCCTCGTGATTGTTTTTTTTCTCCCTGTGATTTTGAATGTGCGGTTTTCTTCTGTGGTCTACAGTTTGGGTGATCTGCAGTGTCTAAGTCGAGATGCATCCCTGCTCACGCTGGTAGCTAAAGAAGGCAGTCAGAGCCCAGACCAGTGCTGGATGCAGGCACCAGTAGGCAGTAGGATTAGGGTGAGGGTGCTGGAACTTTTCAAATTCAGAGCAACTCAGGCTGAGCCTGGCCTCTGGTTGTGGGGGTAGCACCTGTGTCCTTTAGCTCAATTGGGTTTGTTTTCAGAAAGTCCTTGCCTATGTCTATGTCTTTAAGAGTTTTGCCTATTTTACCTTCTGGCAGATTAAGTGTTCCTGCCTTAAAACCTAGGTCTTTGACACATTTTGACTTCAGTGCACAGTGAGAATATGGGTCTAGGTATAACCTTCTGCATGTGGAAATTCAGTTTTCCCAACACCATTTGTTAAAGAAGCTGTCTTTCCTCCCATTTGTTTTTGGACTCTTTGTCAAAGATCAGATAGTTGAATGGGCCTGAGGTTGTTTCTGCTTCCTCTATTCTGTTCCGTTGCTCCTCAGGAACAACCACTTGTGCCATTCATTTCATTCTGTAAATGAGTTAGGAATAGGGAGTGGCTAAGGCTGGCTGGCAAGAGAGGTGACCTGGAGGAGTGGCCTGTACCTGATGTCAGCCTGAGGCACCAATTTCAGGTGCCACCCCTCTCACACAGGCAGTAGGAAGTTCTTGCAAGTTTCATGGGAACGCCATTCTATAAGTAGAAGCAACACCAGTAGCAAGCTTGCTCTCGTGCTCACTCTTTCTCTCTCTCTCTCCTTTTCTATGGCACCAGCAGGGAAGGAGCTCTTGCTTTTCCCTCCTGTGGAAGACAGTGTCTGCATACCCAGTGCCAAGGCTATCACGCCTTTTTGCGGTAACCCCTACCATGCCTTTTAGGCCCAGTACACATTTTGCTGTTTCTATTGTTATGCTCAATTTTCCTTTTCTTCTTTTCTCTATAATTTTAAATAAAACTTTAGAACTACTTTTTGCCCCCCTTGTTCAATTCTTTGTTCGAGGAGGGGAAGAACCCAAGAATATCAGAACCTACCCAATAACATAACCATTTACTCATCCTTCCTACACATCAAGTAGACATCTATACTTATTTTCTTCACTTCTTACCTGCAAATAGTTCAGCAAGCAGAGGCCTCTAACCCAACAGGTCCAGCCCTGAACTTCTTTTCCTGGTTCCCTGCTCCTGCCAGGCCTTCTCTTCCCAGTTAGCAGCCATATTTTAGTCCTTTCTCTTCTTCACTTTCTGCTCGCCCACACCTGACTGATCACAAAGATCTTCTTAGTTTGCCTCTTAAATATCTTTCCCTTCAACCCATTGTTACTGCTTGTGTTTATTTGCTATGTCTGCCATAAGAAAGTACCAGAAAATAAGTCCATTAGATAAAATAAGTTATTTTTCTAACAGTTCTGGAGGCCAGAAGCCCAACACCAAGGTGGTGGGAGAGTTCTTTCCTTCAAAGGGCTGTGAGAGCAGAAGCCAGTCCACACCCCTCTCACTGCTTGTCAGTGGCCACCTTCTTGTTCATATGCTCCTCTCTGCATCTTCACATTGCCTTCCTACTGTACACACCTCTGTGTCCAAATCCTCCCCACCCTTTTTTTGAGACAGGGTCGAAGGTGGCCTTGAACTCACTATGTAGCCCAGGCTGGCACTGAACTCAGAGTGACCCTCCTTCCTTAGTCTCCTGAGAGCTGGGATTACAGGTATGTGCCACTACATAAAGTGAAATTTGCCCTGGCACACACCTATAATCCCAGCACTCTGGCAGGCTGAGGCAGGAGGATTGTAAATTGAAGCCCAGCCCAGGCAACTCAGTGACTTAGTGAAACCCTGTTTTAAAAAAATTTAGAAGACTGGAGATGTAACACAGTGTGAAAGCCCTGGGTTCAATTCCTAGCACACACATGCATATGTACACATATATAAACACACTCACACACACGTACCTACAACAGTCTTACTGGATGGGGACCCACCCTAATGATTTCACATGAATTCGATTACCCCAACATGGTGTAGCTCAGTGTCAAGAGCCTGGGAAAGTGTTTTAGTCACTTTCTCATTGCTGGGACAAAATGCCTGACACACATGAGTTAAAGGAGGAGAGGTTTATTTCGACTCACAGTTTGTAGAGTTTTCCGTCCACAGTTGGCTGGCTCCAAGGCAGGGTGGCACGGCAGAAGGGCATCGCAGAGGAGAAACAGCTCATGGCAGGGCAGACAGAAAGCAGCCAGCCATCAAGGGAGGAGGAGGGATATAGATAGAGGCCACACCCACAGGGACCCACCTGCTCCCACAGGCTTCACCTCCCAGCACCACACCCAGCTATAGACCCATTCGATGGACTAATCAGGTACCACACACCTATGATCCAGTCACCTCCCAAAAGCCCCAGCTATGAGCTGGAAGAGGCGGACACCTAGATATAAACTGTAACAGGAGGAGGAGAGAGAGAGAGAGAGAGTGAGAGAAAGGGAAGGAGAAAGAGAAAGGGAAAGAGGGTGGAGTGGCAGAACTTTCCTTGGAGCAGAGACAGCTGAAGTGCAGTTTCTTTCCTGTGTGAGAATTCGAAGCTGCCCTCCCTGTTCGGTTTTCCCTGATACCACCAACTTCTCACACCACGACAGTACAGTTTTCTAACCAAAGGTTCACTCCCCACTCACTCATTTGTTAAGCAATGTGTACCGAGTGCCTCTGGCACAGGTGGCATCGAACTAGAGGACCCGGCGATCCAGATCAGTAAGGAGCTAATGCCGTACGTAAAGGCAAGCCCAGCACAGAGCCAGGGCAGAGGCACTGCGGGAACCAAGGTGAGGCCAGGGGGAGTGGGGAAGGGGCTTTGGAGGAGATGAGGCCGGAGCTGGCCTGGAGACCCCAGGGGCGACTCGGGCGGGGACAGTAGGGAGGGCACCACTGCGGACAGGAGGAGCCCTGCCAGGTCACAGGGAAGAAGATCCTCTCACAAGACCCCAAGATCGCAGCCAGGCCAGGTGGGTGAGAGCAGCGGGGCTGGGAAGGACAGCAGGGGCCGGAACCAAAAGGCCTGGTAGACACGGCGAGGGGCTGGGTTTCTCCACACGGCCCCAGCAGATTCGAAGTGATCTTCTGGGCTGGCCGGGTTGGAGCAAGACAGTGCTGGAAGAAAGCCCACTCCTAAGGGGACAGAAGAAATGACATGGGTGAGAAATGCCAAAGACATGAATGAGGGACCTCTCACCTGGATGCCTCCTGGGCCCTCAGAGAGGTCTCCCTGCTTCCTCTCTGGCCTCCCTAACATTTGCTCCCTAACAACCAGAAACACCTTTGCAAAATGATAATCAAATCAGATCAGTCTCCTTCTGTTTCTGTCTCATTCCTCCTCCCGATAACCCATTTGACCTGCCAGCTCCCTCTCCTGCCTGATTCCTTTGATAACTGCCTCTCCGCAGTAGAAAACAAGCTCTCTGAGGACAGGGGACTTTGTCTGTAGGGCGAAGACTAATGCCAGGGGAAGGAGGAAGTGGATGATCCAAATTCAACAGCCAGGTAGTCATGGATCTTGAACCAAGACAAAGGCAATAGGGTGGGAGACCAACTGTGTTAGGAATTAAGAGTGGTGGGGAGGATGTTGGTGTTTCTTGACAGATGAGACGTCATTGAAGGGTTTTGGTCAGAGGACTGGCATGAGTTCAGTGTTAAAAGCATCATTTGAAGCTGAGAGTGGTGATTTGTGCATACCCGTAATCTCCGAACTCTAGGAGGCTGAGGCAAGAGAATCAAAAGATCCAACTTGGGCAATTTAGTGATTTAGTGACACCTCTTGAAATAAAAGAATAAAGGGCTGGGATGTAGCATGTGGCTCACTGTGAAGGCCCTGGGTTCAATGTCCAGTACTGGGTGGGGAGATTGTTTGAGGTTCTATCTTGCCAAGAGACTACAGGGACCAAGGCCTGAGGCAGAGAGGTCTGACAGGCTATGGCCATGAACCAGGCATGGTAACAGTGGCTTGCATAGTAGTAGCCATGAGGTCACAGGTAGACACCAGATCGCCTAGAAAGAGACAGTAGACAGGGTTTGCTAATGGGCCAGATGTTAAAGATAAGGTGGAAGGGCCTAAGAATAACTTCAAAGTTTTCTAGCTTAGGCAACTGGAAGAATAAATTTGAGACTCACTGGAGTGTGGGAGAGTGGGGAGAAGCAGGTGAAGGAAGGCCAGCAGCTCCACTTTAGTCTCTTTGAATTTGAGCTGCAGATTAGACATCTAGAGGCTGGATAAGACCCTTGGGAGTGACTCCTAAAGGAATTATCTTAGATGCGTCAGAGTCGAAGTTTGATTCCTAGTCAGCTAAGGGAGTGGGCTGGTGTTATGGTAGAGATCTAAAATGTCCCCCCGAAGTCTCCTGTGTTTGGAAGGTTATGGGATCATGGGGGGTGCCATACTCAGGCTCAGTGTGCTGTGAGGAGGCAGGGCCTGGCTAGCGGTGGGTCACTGCAGGCAAGACCTGGGAGGGTGCATTCTTGTCCCTGGCTCCTCCTCCTCTCTGCTTCTTCATGGCCCTGGCAGGAGCAACTTTCCTCTGCCAGGCCCTTCCTCCACCCTTTTCTGCCTTGGAGCCAGATGACCATGGACTGAATCTACTAAAACTGTGAGCCAAAATAAACTGGTCCTCCTTTAAATTGTGGGTATCAGGTATTTTGTCCCAGCAACAAAATTTGACCAATAAACCAGTTGAGACGGTATCATGATTTCCAACTCATAAACAGAAAACTAAGGCTGAGAGGATTTAAGGAACCTGCCAATTTGAAGGAGGAAATGATTTATTTTGCTCAGTTTCAGAGGGTTCAATCCATGGTCAGCTGGCTTCAAGGTAGAGAAAAGCTGCTCAACTTGTGCTGGTGGAAAACAGAGCAAACTGGGAAGAGTCTCAAAGAGGAAGGGGCAGCGACCAGAGAGATTCCCAAGGTCACTCCCCCATGACCCACCCAGGCACACCCTGAAGTGTGCTTTACTAATCTTTTAGGCATCTCTCACACCAATCAAGTTGTCAAGATTAATGAATAACAAAGGTCATTGTGAAAACTGAGATAATTTCAAGCGCCCAATATGTATTAAGAACTCTAAACCAAAACAAACAGGATATATTCATCTCTAAACCATGTATTTGATCCAGGTGTGGTGGTGCATGCTTGTAATCCCAGCACTTTAGAGGCTGATGCAGGAGGATTTCCATGAGTTTGAGGCCAGTCTGGGCTACCTTGCAAATCTTGTCTCAAAAACAAAAACAAACGCAAACAAAAACATCTTGCTTTTGAGAAAATAATCCCTTCCCGTGGTCTTTGAAAACCCCCAAGTAGAGATGACCTGTCGGGAGAAAGCTGAAGAACCCATTCTACACACAGACTCTACACTAGACTCCGGACTTGTGCAAAAGAAAAGATAACAAAATAAACACAACATGAGATTAAGTAAATGAAAGAAGAAGAAGCAACCTCCACAAATGGAACCAAAACACACCTCTCCTCTTTAAGTTGTGGGTGTCAATGTTGTGTCCCTGCAATGAGGAAAGCGACCAAGACACTCGGGACACACGACCAAGTATGTACTTGCACCACCAACTCTAAGCAGTTCCTGCCAGTCAAATGCCACTTTCTTTTTTTTTTAATTAATTTTGATTTTATTAGTATATGTTTGTGGTACACAATGATTACATTCATCACGGAGTTGTTGCACATGTGCATAACACATCTTCATTCTTTTTACACCTCCCTCCCTTCCATTCCCTCCCCACTCCTTCCATCTCTTGGTCCCCTTTCTTTTCTTTTCCTTTTTTTGGTGCTGGGGATTGAACTCAGGGCCTTCCGCTTGCTAGGCATGCGCTCTACGCCTGAGCTAAATCCCCAGCCCCTCTTGGTCCCCTTTCAAATGCTACATTCAACATGGGACTGCCCGGAAGGGCTCTGGATCTATGAGGCCACCATCATGGTGAGCAGCAGGAATCGCCCCAGGGCAGATGGCAGGGTGGGTGCTGGGAAGGCTGCCCTTTGCAGCTGACTGGTTCATTGACGTGCCCTGCTGGCTTGGAGAAATGAGATCATGATGGATGAATTCCTTGCGCTCTTAGCTCTTCTTATTCTTTCTTTGCTTCTCTGACTCATACTGTTCCAGGCAGGATTGGCCACCCCCGACACTGACCATCGAGAGCACAGTGATTTCCATCTTTCCATCCGTTATTCATTCAACAAGTAATTTTGAGAACTCACAGTGCGCCTGGCTCTACTCTCAGCATGCTTGGGAAACAGGGGCAGACAAGGAGCAGTTTCTGTCTTCCAGGAGAGCGCGGTTTGGTAGGAGGGCGGTAAGGAGGTAATTATAGTGATCAAAGTTCCAAGCAGAATCGTGCATTTCTCCGGCTCCAAATCCACAGGTGACAATCCTAAGCAGTCCCGCTCCGGGATGTGGCCATTTGGAGACACAGCCTGCAAAGAGGTAGCTCAGTTAAAGTGAGACTGTGAGTGCGGGGTGACCGGTGTCCTCGCATTGGCGCAGGGCAGAGGTCGCTTGAGGACTGTGAGGCGACCGCCTTCTACCAGCCGGGGAGACCGGCTCCGGAGAAGCCGGCCCTGCGCACACCTTGATCTTGGACTTCTGCCCTGCGGAAGCAACAGCGAGGAATAAGCTTCTGTTGCTTAGGCCGCTGCTGTGTTGTGGCAGCCCCAGCAAACAGAGTTAGCAACAGTTTTATTAAATGTTTATAGAAGTGCATCCCCATACTTTTAAAAGTCACTAGTGGTCCCTCAAGGCTTATGAAGAAAACCACTAGAGCTTGCTTCACCCCTTTCCACGTTTAACTCTCCTGTTTATACTGGCATTTGCCTCCACATTTCAAAACAGAGCGATAATGCTGTTGCTTCTCCATTTTGCAGTCTTCGATGTTACCCACTGTGTTTAGCTCTCCTGTGTCCCCAGCACCAAACACATACGTCCTGTCCTCATTCGCCGTCCAGTTTGTACCAATCTGTGGCTTTCACATGGACTGTGGGCCACTATGAACTGACTATGAGACTGTGGCCCACTCCTGAGTCACATGGGCACCGGTTGCACTTATGCAATTTCGTTTTCCACAAAATTAATAAATGCCTTTTTTGTTTTGTTTCGCTGGTATTTTTTGTTTGTTTTTATGTAGGTATTCATTTTATTAGTGCACATCTGCAGTACATGATGCTTACATTCATTTTAGGGAGTAGATACATGTACTTAACATACCTTAATTCTTTTTATTCCCTTTCCTGCCTTTTCCTCGCCCCTCCCTCCATCTCTAGATCGTTTGTTTTTGTGGTGCTGTGGAAAGTTTTATAATTTAAAATGGGATCTGTCTTAGAAGAAGAGCCAGGGAGGCGGCTGTGGTTTAGGGAGTCACAGCAAAGGGGCAGATGCGCCTGACAATCGTACAGCACGCACGGCAATGAGGACTTGGCAAGAAGCGTCTGCCAGAGTTATTTTTTAGTCATTGTGTTGCTCCTGGAGGTGGAAAAAATAGTAGAGTGCCTGTAACGTGGCCTTGGCAATCGTCACCATTTGTTGAGCCTCCATGCTGGCTTTGTGCTAGAGGACTTTTTTGCATGTGTTACCTGTAGTTAAATGTATTACTTTGTTTTTGGTTTTTTGAGACAGGGTCTTCCTGTGTAGTTCAGGCTGGCTTCGAACTCACTGCGATCCTCCTGCCTCAGCCTCCCCAGTGCTGGGATTACAGATGTGCGCCACCACGCCTGGCAAATATACTACTTTTAAATTCTTTCTTCTCTTTTCTTTTCAGTGCCAGGGATTGAACCCAGGGCCTCAAGCATGCTGGGTGCGGACTCCAACACCGAACCTTTGCCTGCAAGTTTTTATTTGCTTGGTTTTCTTTGTTGCCCTGCGGTGTGTTCACTAACGCTGGAGGGTTTCTCCCACGAGGCTCAGACTCGCCCTCTGGGGGTCCTGGTTCTTGCACCTCTGCGGGCCCGCCCTCCAGAGGGCCCCTTAGCTCTGCGCACTTCACTTTTCCTGGCCTTGGGCTGCACCCTTCTCCGGGTTTGGTTCCGTCTCCCGGGCCCTTCTGGCGTTGCTTCCCCCCTCGGCTGAGACACGGCCGCGGGCGCTTGTGTAGAAACAGCGCGGGAGCGAAGCCTTTGGAGCCCTCGGACGCTGCAAACGCCGCTGCGCACAGCTGTCAGATCCGGTTGGACACTCGGCCGGGTGGACCGTCCGACGGCGCACGCGCGCCCTCTAGCGGCCGCGCCCGCGCTGCCCCTTCCGGCCCTCCGCTGGGGCGCCGGCCCGGCCGGGAGACTCCGCAGCGCCCCACCGCGCAGCGCCCGCTCGGCCGCGGAGACCCGAGTGTCGCCTGCCCGGGTCCTGGGACGGCTGCTCCGCCGGGAGAGCTGTGCGGAGTTCGCGCCGGGCGGACCGCCGAGGGAGCCCTGCCCGAAAACCAAACCAAAACAAAACCGAGAAAACAGCGCGAAGGATGAATGAGTCAAGACGCTGATACTTTGAAAGGTCGGGAGGGGCCTGGAGATGTGGAGACAGGAGGAGGGGAAAGAAGGGCGAACCAACCCCAGGGCGAGGGTCTCCCCATGTATTCCAGACATACACTAACGGAGATCGAGGCGGGAAGGATGAAGACCACGCCTCGCTTTGCTTTGTGAGACAGGGTCTCACTATGTAGCCCAAGCTGGCCTCAAACTCGTGGCGATCCTCCTGCCTCGGCCTCCGGAGTGCCGGGATTACAGGGGTGCGCCGCCACGCCCAGCTCGGCCCCACCTTGGGGCGGTGAAGCCCTCTGTGAAAGGTCGCTTGTCAGACTGTCCACAGCCAGGGAAGCCACCCAGCCACTCAGATGGAAATGACAGCGGCGGCCCGTGGAGAGCAGCGCACCCCAGAACTCTGCGCTGTGGAAAACCGGGACAGCGGAGGCAGCTCTCTCTGCCCCTGTGTCGGCTGCCTGGTTCCTCGGCTGTGCATGGAGTAGTTCGTGTGTGTACACAAGCTAAGGCTTTGAAAGACACAAACAATAACTAAATGGCCAGTGGTAGGTTTCGATGAACCTCAGGGAGATAAGATGGGGGTAAGGACCCCTTTCTGCTTTAGCAGCACGCTCAGCTCTCGTCTCTTCAGCAAGTCATTTGGTTCTCTAGTTTTCTTTTGGTGCTGAAGATGGAACACAGAACACTTTACGCTGAGCTACATGGCGGCGGTTGATGTTTTATTTTGAGGCAGGGTCTGGCTACACCGCCCTGGCTGGCCTAGAATTTGGGGTCCGCCTGCCTCAGCCTCCAGAACAGCTGGGATTACAGGCGTGCGCTGTCACCCCCGGCGCTTTCACTGTTTTAACAACATAAAAATTCTTACAGACCTTGTTCGAGTCAGTGTTTTTCATTTATCATCATGAAGTTAAGGACAATTTTGTAACTTTTTTTTATGCCGCTGTTATAATACGTGGCAATCTGTCATTAATTAAGAAGGGATACATTTCTCTAAAAAAATCCTAATTTCCCTTCAAATCAAACATTTTGTTGTTTAAACTTCTTGCTTAAAACAAACAACAACAAAAAAGAAATATGATGCGATTTTTATCATACATTTTAGAATTGACCTTTCCCAGCTAGGTGTGGTGGTGCACATCTGTAATTTCAAACTCTCGGGAGGCTGAGGCAGGAGGATCACTGTGAATTTGAGGCCAGCCTGGGCTACGTAATGAGTTCAAGGCCAGCCTGGACTATACAGCGAAACCCTGTCTCAAGAAAGAAACAAACAAAAAAAGAATTGATTTTTCTGTTGCCAAAAGTTAGTGTCTTTTCATTTCTAGTGTTTTGAAATCGCACAGTGACCTGCGACATGTGGGACTTTATTTGTCATCACGTTGGGCATGCAGTGACTCCCCTCAGGGTGGTGGCCCTGTCCACGTCCTCTGACTCCTCTGAGGAATTATCTTCTCTCATAATTTCCACTGCTTCCTTTTCTCTAGTCTTTCATTTTGAAATTCCCCTTTCTTGGTCTAATTATTTTCTCTCTCCTTCCTTCCTTTCTTCTTTTCCTCTAATGCTGCGAGATTTTTCCAAAGTTTTCTATTTCAATTTTATTTCTGTTACATTATTTTAAATTTTAAAAAACTTATATTTTATTAGCACATGTTTGCAGTACATAATGGTTACATTCGTCATGGAATAGTGTAGACTTCCGAGAGTCTCTTGTGGAAGCTTTCCCTCCTTGTTCTCCCGGCCCCTCTTTTTTTGGGGGGGCAGATGTGTTTGGAAACTGGGGGCGCTGCAGATTGAACCCCTCCTCGCACACGCCACCCTCATGAGACCCCGCTGAGCTACCCCTTCAGCAGGAGGTAGTGTTTGGAATGCCAACTCTCCAATATTGGAGAATATCAAATCTCTTATTTTCTGTTTTTTAAAATCAACATGTTTATTTCGGGTTTGCCTTTTATGTGAAAGCTTCCTTCAAACCCCTGGTGCACTCTGCCAGGCATGCCAAGGCCCTGGGCTCGATCCCCACACCCCTCTCCTTCCCTCTCTCTCTCTCAGAGACTAGGAATCTCTTTCGAAAATAAGCTCGTATGAAGAGCCCTAATATAAGACCTATAACTGGATTCTACTGTAATCGCCCTCATGAGGCTCAGGTGCCGCCCCAGCACGCTGCTTGTTGGCCTTCTTGTTGCCAGGCCTCTCCCATCCTCTGTTCTCCCAGCTCTTCAAGGGCGGCAAGAACCCTAGTCTGAAAGCCGCGGGGACCCCCAAGTAACACATCGCAGCAGCTCTACTCGACCAGTCTTTCAGCAACCCTTCCCCCGACCCACCCTGGTTTCTTCTTCCCCGACCCCGCGGCAGCTCGGGGTGGCTCCGTGGCCAGCGCCCTCTGCAGAACAGACAAGTCACAGTGACAGCACTGAGCGGGGTGTCGCTCAGCCAGAGGCCCTCGTGCTGGGGACACTGGGCAGAGGTGGGAAAGGCCACCCAAATGACAAGGCCTCGCGGAGGCCGCCTTCCGAGGTGCCTCTGGGGCCTTCGAGGGGCGACTTCTGGAGCTGCTCAGCCAGGACAAGAAACCAGTTTCTGGTTTCCCCTTCGAGGCGTTTCCTCCTTCCCTCCCCAGAGACTTCTGTCCTCCTGGCAAGGGACGGGCCTTCGGTCTGGGCAAAAGCGTCTGTCTCTCCTCACAGCATGTGTGAAATCCACACGCTTTGGGCGCTCGCTTTAGGTGATTTCACCGAAGAGGGTGTCACCTGTGCAAAGCTGAAGACTGCGGATATTTGAGGGGGACCGACCGTTCAACAGAGTCGGTCACTGTCTTTGTCTGTGGCGGGTACGTGGGGAGGCAGCAAGGACACCTTGTGCCTAAGCGGAGGTGACTTTGGGAATGACCTGGGGGAGAATTCAACGTGACGAGTGTGCTTACACAGCGGGCAGGACATTTGCGGATGAATTAGGAAGGAACGCACAGAAAAAGAGATAAGCAAGCAAGTGAACCCACAGTCATAACGCCAGGGAAAATGGAAGTGTGGAGGAAAAGTAAACATAATTGCAGAGTACCCGGCTCAGCGTCAGCTGCGCGCGAGTACTGACTACTGGTCTAGCCAGAAACCGGCATTGGGAGGGTGAAGAAAAGCAACTGTGCGTATGTGTGATGGTGGGGGCGGGGGGTAGGACTCTATGTGTGGCGCGCGTGTGTGTAAATCCTTATTATTATTTTTTTTTCTGGTGCTGGGGATCGAACTCAGGGCCTTCTGCTGGCAAGGCGAGCACTGTAACCACTAAGCCAAATCCCCAGCCCCTAAGTCCTTATCTTAGTAGGAATTATTTTTTCAGTTTTTTGTTAGTACATGTTTGCAGTATGTAATGGTTATATTTCTCTTGGGGATTGATACATGTACATAACACATTTTAATTCTTATTTCATCCCCTCCCACCCTTCTTCCTCCCTCCATCTCTTGGTCCCTTCCCTTTTGCAAAAGATCTATCTCCAAATATATTTTTTTTCTATCTCCATATTTTTGTTGGTTTGTTTTTTGTTTGGGGGTATTGGATGGGCCATGCGCATGCTGGACAAGTGTTCGACCATTTACTACACCTTCAGTAGTAAATGAACTACTTTATCTCCAGTACAGGTGAGGGTTTTTTTTGGTTTATTTGCTTTTTGAGACAGGGTCTGCCTATGTAGCTCAGGTTGGCCTTGAATTTGAAGTGATCCTCCTGCCTCAGCCTCCCAAGTGCTGGGATTCTAGGTGTGTGATCTCCATATTTTCTATTATCTGTCTCTTTTTTTTTTTTTTTTTTTTTTTTTTTTTTTTTTTTTTTTTTTTTTTTTTTTTTTTTTTTGGTGCTGGGGATCAAACTCGGGCCCCTGTGCTTGCAAGGCAAGCACTTTAACCACTGAGCTAAATCCCCAGCCCCTCTTTTTTTTTTTTTTGCTCTTTATTTATATTTTGGGTTTCTCATATAAGAGAAACTACATGGGGGTTGGGGATTTAGCTCTGTGGTAGAGTGCTTGCCTATCAAGCTCAAGACCCCGAGTTTGATCCCCAGCACCCCTTCCCCCAAAATGAAGAATTAGCAGTGTAAACATGTTTTTCAGAAGTGAAGAGACAGCTAAAAAAGCTTCAAGTGATGACTTCCAGAGAGCAGCAACCAGCATCCGGCCAACAAGGAATTGTTTTTTATTACAAGACCTATGCTCCCTAGTGACAATTGTATTTGAAAATTTAAATCGCGCATATGTATAAATTTGAAAAAAATGATTAGATTTAAAATATGTGATGGATGAGATCAGCCACCCGCCTAAATGGCACAGTTCAAAATATTAAGAGCAGGATAGAATGCTTCAATGACATCTGCCGAACTGATGATACCATTTATGGCCTGTCTTTAAGTTTATTTATTTCAAGATGTCTTTTACCGTTAAACTCTGAAAGGGCCTATTTTAGGAGCTCTCACTTCTAGTTCTGTCATTAACCGCTGTGCACCCTGAGGCCCAACTCATCTCTTGATTCGTTTCCTTCTTGTCTGCTAAAGTAGATATTTTGTCTTCACTGCCTGTTGCTTGGAAGAGGAGGAAGATTTCTGGCCCTTTGGTGCCCTGGAACGAGCGTTCATTTCCTTCCTCTCTCCCACATCTGCAAAACCAAGCCTTGGGTATCTCTGAGCCTCATTTTCCACTGTACGAATAGCTAACATTTACTAAGCAACTAGTATGTGCCAGGGCAAGCCGGGAGGGGCCAGGCCTGCTCTTTTTACGGCAACCCAGTGAGAATACCTTATTCTCTCTTGTGGCAGCTATCTCAATTCCTTCCCAACTAGGACCCTCAGTGGCGGCCCCAGCTGCACCTCTGAAGGTCACTTCGCCTCTACACACCGCACACTAGGAACGAAACTCAGGAACCTGAGGGCAGACGAAGTACACCAAACAGCAGCGACTGCCTTCCCTCACCTTTGTTGACCCGGTTGATTAATGTGGTTTGGAGGACCTAGCAAGGGTCTGATATGTTAACTCTTTTTATCGTTTTAATTTATTTTAAAATTTTTTATTTTTATTAATACATGTTTGCAGTAGATAATGATTACACGCCTCGTGGGAAGTCAGATACCTTTTAATTCTTTTTTCAAAGCCACCCAGGTGTGGAGGCGCATGCCTGTAATCCCAGAATTTGGGAGGCTGAGGCAAGAAGATTTCTGAGTTCGAGGCCAGCCTGAGGCGACACAGTGAATTCAAGACCAGCCTGAACTACATAGTGAGACCCAGTCTCAAAATAACAACAACAACAACAACAACAAAAATTCTTTTTTCATCCTCTTCGTCCATCTCTTGGAATTTTTGTCTTTTTGAAAAATTAGTGTCTCTCTGTGGCTGGTGTCGGAGCAGTCGTCTCTAGGATTAATTCTCCAGGGCGTTTGTAGACGAGGCTCCGGCCTCCGTGCAGAAGCGCTGCCGACCCCACCACGCTTACAGTTCACAGTTCGGGGAGACGCAGCAGAGCCCTTAGCAGCCGCCGGTGATCACAGCAGACTCGCAGGTCCTGCAAGACTGTGGCCGCGGGCCACTCAAGCGAGGGGCGGGAGAGAAGGGCCGTCCTGAGGCTACAGTCCGCAGGCCCAGACAGCCTGAAATGTTGGCTCCTGAGGTGGGTCGACTCCTGGTCTGGAGGGCGGCCTGAGCTGGGGCCGGGAGGCTGGCCCTTGTCTTGGTCTGGTGTCTTGGGGGGAATTAGGGTCCCCATTCGAGTCGTGGGGGGAATGAGAGATTTTTTTTTTCCTGGAAAAACAACTGTAAGTGCCAACCAGGCAGAAAGCCACGTCTTGGTTTCTCATTAAAACCACACAAAATTCCCTAGAGAAAACGGGCTCCCCCGAGATCCAGGAACAGGCCACACACTCAGGGTGGGCCTGCGAGGGTCTGCGCTTGGACCTGGGTGCAGGTTTCCTTCTTGGTCAGCCCTCTTTCCCAGGGCTTTTGCATTTGGGTCTTGTGTTCTTTTGTCTTGCGAGGGTCGAGCCCTGCGGGGGGGGGAGGAGGGGGAGGGAAGGGAAGCGTGTGGGTGTGCGGACTTGTGCAGCTGCATCC
>PVJO010015707.1:0-44228 GCA_004026905.1 Hystrix cristata
TAATTCTTCTGGGAAGATCCCCAGTAGGGGAATAGCTGGGTCAAATGGAACCTCCAGTTGTAGTTTTTTGAGGAATCTCCATATTGAATTCCACAGTGGTTGGACCAGTCTACATTCCCACCAACAGTGGAGGAGTGTTCCTTTTCCCCCATAGCCCTGCCACCATTTGTTATTGGTTGATTTTTCCATATACGCGGTTCTTTCTGGAGTGAGGTGGAATCTTAACGTTGTTTTGATTTGCATCTCTCGAATGGCTAGTGATGTTGAGCATTTCTTCATATATTTATTTGCCATTTTTAGTTCTTCGTCTGAGAAATGTTTATTCATTTCAGTTGCCCATTTTTGGATTGGGTCTTTAAATTTGGGAGGTTTAATTTTTTTGAGTTCTTTGTATATTCTAGATGTTAGACCTTTGTCTGATGGATAGCTTTGCTTTAATTTTTAGTTATGAGACAGAGTCTCACTAATTTGCCCAGACTTCTAGGTTCCAAGTTGCTATCCATCTGCCTCACCTCTCAGAGTGATGAGTCTGTAGGTGTGTACCCTCATACCCGGTTTAAAAGCATTTTAAGAGAAATAATTCTATGTTATCTCTTCCAGAAAACAGGAAAGTAATACTGTCCATAGTCTTTCATGAAGCTAGCAATACACTGAAAGTAAACAAGACAAAGACATTACAAGAAAGTTATAGACCAGTATCCCCCTTGAACACCCTTCAAAATCTCCAAGAAAATATCAAGCAGAAAACAGAAAAATGTAAAAATAACAACACATTATAATGAAATTGGGTTCAGCTTAGAGACACAAAATGGGCTCAACATTAAATAATCGGTTAAGTTAAAACACTGCTTAAAGAAATTCAAGAGAAAATACATGCATAAATGGAAAGATAATCCATGTTCATGAATTGGATAATAACCATACTACCCAAAATTATCTGGTACTTCAATGCAATCCCCATCAAAATACCAATGATAGTCTTGACAGAAAAAGAAAAAAATTCCTAAAATTCATATGGAATCACCAAAGACCAAAAATAGCCAAAACAACCCTTAAAAAAGCAATGACTTTTTTTCTTTCTATTTTTTCTCTTTTTTTCTTGTCCATCTGTTTTGCTTTTGTAAAAAGAGGGGAAGAGGGGTTGAAGGGAGGGGAGAGAAATGGGAAAAAAAGCAGTAGCAAGATATATCATGTACAGGTACAAATTTCCTATGATGAATGTTATCATTATGTATATCTAAAATGGACCACTAAAATCAAATTTTAAAAAAAGAACCTCCCCCCTCCAGTAACAACACACACACTCTGGAAGCAACATAATACTTGACCTCAAAATGTATTACTAAGCTATAGTAACCAAAACAACAGGGTACTGGGACACGAACTGAGATACAGACCAATGCAAAATGGAAAATACAGACATCAATCCACAAGTATGCAGCCAACTAATTTCTTACAAAGAAAGAAGTACATTGGCAAAAAGAGATTCTCTTCAATAAATGGTGCTAGGGCAAGTGATATACAAATATAGATGAATGAAACTAGACACCTACTCCTACAATATGCAAAAATTGGCTCAAAATGGATCAAAGATCTGAAAGGCCAGAAACTGTGAAATTATTATAGAAAACATAACACTGGGAAGACATAAGTGAAGGAAAACATTCTTTTGGATAGGACCCCTAGAGCATAGAAAATAAAAGTAAAAATAGACAAAAGGGGTTACATCAAATTAAGAAGCTTCTGCATGGCAAAAACATAATAAAACAGTATTAAGAGATAACCAGAAGAATGGAAAAAACATTCGCAAAATATTCATATAACAAAGGATTATATCTTTATATATAAAGAACAAAAAGATTTTAATAGCAAAACCCCAAGAATCTGTTTTAAAATGGGCAAATGAGCTAAATAGACATTTCTCACAATAAGACATACAAATGGCCAACACGTATATGAAAAAATAGTCATTCTCACCAATCATCAAGGAAAATGCACATCAAAACCACCATGGGGAGCATCACACCCCAGTTAGGATGACTAGTATAAAAGAGACAAGAAATTCTGGCAAGGATCACAGAAACAGGAATCTTACACACTCTGGCAAAAACATAAATTGGTACAGTGACTATGGAAGACAGGATGGAGAGTCTTCCCAAAACTAAAAAGAAAACCATGATATGATTCAGCAGGCTTATCACATGGTATATATCCAAAGGAAATGAAATTATAAAATCCATGATATATCTGCACACAAATGTTTAGTGCAGCACTACTGACAATAGTCAAGATACGGAATTGACTAACCTGGCCATCAAAGGGTGAAAAGATGAAGAAAACATGGCCCCTACACAATGGAATATTATTCAGCCACAAAAAAGAATGAAATCTTTTCCTTTGTGTCAAAATAGATAGAATTAGGGGATCATGTTAAGTGAAATAAATCAGGAAAGAAACACACATTCTTACTCTTTTGTGGAAACCAACAAAAGTCAGTCTCACAAAAGAAAACAGAAGAACAGTGGTCACTAGGTCACTAGGAAAGGAGGGATATACACCAAAGTATGAGACAAGAGGCACCAAAACAGTTACGTAGGTGGAATTAGTTTTTGTTCTACAGTCTAATAGAATATCTGTAGTCTATAAAAATCTATGATACCTCTCAAAATAACTAGAAGAGTCCAACAATTCCCAAAACAGAAATGATTGTTTAAGGAGATGGATTTGTTAATTAATTTGATTATAACACATCATGTTTCAAAATAATGTACTGTACCAGATAGATACATCCACATACGATGTGCCAAGAAAAAAGCCATTTTTAAAAATCAGTGAATCATGGTAGAGCTGGGGATTTAGCTCAGTGGTAGAGCGCCTGCCTAGTATGTGCAAGGCCCCGAGTTTGATCCCCAGCACCCCTCCTCAAAAAATTAATTATGCTATAAAGAGTTTAAGGAAAAAGAACCATATAATCTGCACAGTAAATATAGAGAAACCACTGGACTAAATCCAATGTTGATTCATAATTTAAAAAGAAACCCAAAAAACTCTGGGCAAAATAAGACAAATGCTTTTATCCCAATAGGGGGCATCTACAAACAAAAATAGAAACATCAAAGCTTATATTTTAGAAGAAAAGACTGAAAGTTATTTTGCTATTATTAGAAATAAGATAAATATGACTTTCAGCACCACTCTTACTCACCATTATTTGGAAATTCCTAGACACTCAAAAACCAAGTAAAAGAAATAAAGGCACACAGACTAGAAGGGAAGAAATAAAACTGTTTCTATTCATATAGCAGAAAACTGCCTCCATGAAAAATTCCAAGGAATTTATAAAAATGTACACATGCTTCCTAGAAATAAGGAATGTTAGGAAGGTGGCAAGATATAAGGTCTACACAGCATACAAAAATTGTGTTCCTATGTAACAGTGATGTATAACCCAAAATTAAAAATTTTAAAAGTACCATTTATAATAGCATGAATAAATACTTAGACATAAATCTAAAAAAGATAATCGTAGGAAGTATATGCCAAAAGTTACAAAATACTGGTCAAAGAAATAAAAGAAAATAAAAATAAGTGAAGATATACACTATATTTATGGATTAGAAGTCTTTTTTTTTTTTTCTTTTTTTTTGGTATTGGGGATTGAACGCAGGACCTTGTGCTTGCTAGGCAAGCGCTCTACCACGTGAGCTATACCCCTAGCCCCTAGAAGTTTGACAGTATCAGGATACTAATTCTTCCCAAATGCACCTATGGATTCAATGAAATTACATTTTGAATCTGCTTGCAGATGCCAAAATGATGCCTCCAACACTTGCCTGGAAAGTCAAAAGAATTGAAGTTGCCAAACAATTCTGAAGAAAAACAGAACAAAATTGAATTAATCATTCTATATTATTTCAAGACTTATGACAACCGACAGTAATAAACACAGGTCAGTGTTGGGGAAAGTGTAGAGACATACATAGGCCAGTGGACTCGAAGAGAATGTGTAGAAATAGAGCCACACGGTACAGCCAGTTTTTCACAAAGGTTCAGTTTTATTGGCAAATTTATAATTTTTCAATAAATGTTCCTTAGAAAATTTGACACTTGCATGCAAAAAAATGGCAAATAATGTCTTACAGACCTAAATGTTAAACACAGAAGTATATTAGTCTTAGAAGAAAATCTTTGTGATCATTACTGGGCAATGAGGTCTTAGATTGATACTTGAAGAAAAAGTTTGATAAATTAGACTATCAAAAAGGAAATTTTTATTACATGAAAAACACTATTAAGACAATGAAAATACTAATCATATACTGGAAGAAAATATTTATAAATTTCATCTTCCAAAAAGCCATAAAAATTGATGATATGAACAACTCTTAAAATTCAGCAACAACGGCTGGGGATTTAGCTCAGTGGTTAGAGCACTTGCCTAGCAAGTGCAAGGCCTTGACTTCGATTCCCAGCACCAAAAAAAAAAAAAAAAAGTAAATAAATAAAATTCAGCAATAAGAAAGCAAGCAATCCAGATTTTAAATGCACAGAATTTGAATAGATTCCTCAAAGGAAATATATGGAAAACAAATAAACATATGAAATCATGCTCAAGTTCATCAGCCATTCAGGAAATGCAAATTTAAACTGAAATGAGAGGTCCCATTATACACTAAAATAGTTAATACTAAACATGAAAGATATTACCAGGTGCTAGCAACATGTAGATCAATAGGAACTCTCACACATTGGTAGTCACCAATTTAGCTTACTTTCTTAAAGAGATAATCTTAAAAGTTCCAGGGAATGGAATGCCACCTAAGAAAGAGTATAACTTGGTGGTGAGGAATTAAAGCTAAAGGTCTACCAAGATTTCAGGGTTTGACTTCAGAAAGTTGGTAGAGACAGAGTAATCCAAAAGGTCTTGCCTTGCTCTTGCTTCTAAGACCAAGAGATGGAGGGAGGGAGGGAAGGGGACATAAGAAGAATTAACAGGTATTATGTACATGTATTCACTCTCCACAAAGTATGTAATCATCATGTACTGAAAACATGTACTAACAAAGATGAAAATTTTTTTAAAAATGGGAAAAACTAGACGAGTTGGTTAACTCAAACAAGTTAATTTCAGAAAAGGTGCAAATCCTTCCATTTGCTGAGAAAAACTGGCATTGCTCTGCCGGCCTGAATCTTGATTAGCAGTTTGATAGATTAACTTTTTAAAACTGTTAAGTGAGTTTTTAATTTCAAATATCGTTTTAACAGCAAATGTAAATGTTAAGAGCAAACTGTGAAAATGTTCTTGATTACAGGGTGTGACATATTTGTTTATTTGTTTTAAGGAGGGAGTAATTCCCAGGAACTCAGAACCTATTAAAAAAAAAAAACTTACAAAGCACATTCTTTATTTTGTCAAGATTTTCTTACTTTCCTAAGATTTCATGCTAAAGGAAGAAGTTTTAGAATCATCATAGTTCTTGTTCAGTGTGATGGTTATTGCAAAAGTTTGGGACAGAGTTTGGGGGTGGAGCCTAATGAGAAGTGCTCAGGTCATGAGAAAAGAATGAAAGAATTAATTTTGCTAATCTGGGGGTGAGTTCATTATCACAGGGTAGTTTGGCCACTTGTAAATTCTCTCTCTCATCCTTCTGGCCTTTCTGCTTTCCACCAGGAGACAACATAAGACAGCCTCTCAGATGCTGGGCCCTTGACTGTGGACTTCCTATCCACCAGAACAGTAAGGATGTAATTTTTAAAAATAATTTACTGATCCTGTGATACTTTAGCAGCACAGACTAATACAGTCATCTATTGCTACATACCAGAAAACAAAAAAAGTGAATCTTATGTAAGACCAACTGTATCTATGTAAGACCAGCTACCTTTCATTGTTGAACACATGTTAATGCTCAGTAGCTCTGTGGGGTTAGTGGCCACCATCCCGGAGGACACTTTACCAGCACACTATAGGGATGAAAGCAGTGGGTCTCGGAGACCAAAAGCAACGGTTTCCATTCTGGCCATCAACATCAGCTTGCATTCAACTAACGAAAGAATACATCCTGTGTGGGAAAATTAACCCAAATGATATGTGTAAAGTGTGCCTGGTGCATCATAAATAATAAATAAATATTAACTAGAATGACATTTACTGCTAGAAACTGATCACTAGGTACAAATAATCTGTGTAGGTTAATTTAATTTTTCTTTGAAAGAGTCTAATCCAAAGTTGAGTAATATTTTATGCTGGTGAATTGGACCCAATTTTTAATTTTTTGTCAGAGTATCTTTCTGAGATTTGAAGATCAGTAAGACAAAGGAAAAGTTTATTTATAATTTCATAAAATGGGAAAGACAAAACCATGAATTTACCTTATTTTCTATGAATCTGTGCAATCCCAGGATATGAATATGCATGAGATCCACTGAGTTTGGGAAAAAATGTCACGATCTTGGTGTTCTTAATAATGATAAAATCACACTTCCCAAGTAATCATGAGGAAATAAAACCATCTGGAATGGAGTTTGTAGCAAAGAGAGAATGGTGGGAGGCTCAGAGAAGAGGAAACAGGGATCTTACTAATACCAGGGATTCCTGGGCTAAAACTTGAGGATATATATCCTCATTCATTATTTATTTTTATTTCTTTGGTATTGCCAGCACCATCGTTCATGATATATTTACTCAAGATTCTTTCCCAGTCTAGAAATATGTTTTACAACAGAAGTCTTTGATGATCTCAAAAGCTATAGTACACTTCATTACGGAGTATACTTAAGAAGGGGATGAGCTTCAGTGGGATGACCTGTCTCACCCAGCTCATCCATCACGTCACTGTCACAACTGTTTACTTTTTCACACTGTGCTGAAGCCATTAAGAAGAAGCACGAAGGTAGGATTGGCTACATGCTGTTCTCCTCTTGACCTGCCAGGGAATTAATCTTGAATGCTCAATTTAATGCTTTCTAACAACGGCTGTTGTGGGGGGAAGTCTGTTGCATTAAAGCAGAGGAAGAAAGGAGGAAGGGAGAAAAAGAAAGAGAAAGAAAAGAAAGAGCACTCATTTAAAACACAGAACTTAATTTTACTGATTTAACACCTTTGATAGGGAAGTAGTAAAAAGGTCTATGTATCTTTTTACCACTGCACAATATAGTCAATTTCTACTGGAGGAGAATGCTTAGTTATATATTAGAGTGAACAAAAATGAGTGAGAGATTATAATTTGTGAGTAATCATTGCAAATGGTGATAATTCATGGAGAATTGTAATTTTATACCATTGATTTGAGAAAGGCCTTGGAAGTTATTTGGATTTACCAATTTTAGTTTAGGAATCTTTGTATTGTTTATAACTTCAAGAAGTCACATGAAATTCATAGAGTAAAAGATGATAAAGTAAAAATACATATATTCTCTCTGCTGACATTGATAGAAATGAACAAAACAATAAAAGCAGGGCAAAAATATTATCTGTAATTAAACTAGGATCCAAATGGAACCATGAATCATGGCCTAAAATGATAGCTCGTCCAAGATAGAGACATTTGGTCCAAACTGAGGTAAAAGACAAATGCCAATAAATCTTTGCAAACTTCCCTAGCATGATACAGATCTTTCTGAAGATCAGTCTGTAGGTCCTAAGAAACCCCAGCAAAGGTTGTTCACCTCAGAGAATGATGACTGATTTAGCAGACAGGACAGCAGAGACAAAGAAACATCCTTGCAGAGTCCTGGCTCCTATAGACACTTACTGGCAAGAAGATTTTAAATGGAGAAGAAACAAAAGGGAAAACAAAGAGAAACAGTTACAAGTTGGTGAGGAAATTTAACTAGGCATCCACATGACCATTGTTTCAGTGATTTGCTTTTCCAGAATAGAAATGCACTTGTAGAGCAGAAGGTGAACTCAGGAAAGTATCCACACTAGTCTCATTTTACTCTCTGCACGCATTCTTGCATTCATACCAGTGGCGAGCAAAGTCATACAAAGAGAGCTCGTACTCAGCACGGATCAAATGTGGCACCTGCTCAGGTTATCATGACACTTCCCTGTCTCCTACCAGGAAGAAAGACAAAAGGGAACATAGAAAACACTTCACACATTTCAGGGGACTGCAAATAGGGATGACTTTTAACATGCTGCTCTACACTTTTAAAAAATGGAAGGAAACATGGAATCTTTGACAGTTTGGTGAGTACCAAAGAATCAACTGAAGAGATAAAGGGAGAGACAAAATACTGAAGAGATTAAAGGCACTCTGGTCCTGCTTAGAGAAAAAAAAAAAAAAAAGAAAGCAGGCCACGAACCCATCATTGGAGTAAAGGAATCTATATTAGAAACAGTAGAAGGGATACTGCTAAAAATAGAAGCAATGACAAGGAGGACAGCCATGAGAAAATAGAAAATGCTAAGGAAAATTAAATATCCATGAAAATGTAATGAAGCAAAGAATAGAACAGAATACCCTTAAAATAGAAAACCGGGCAAATGAACAACAAAAAAACCCTCTAAACCAAATCAAACAAGGCTAAAAAGGCATAATAGAAGGAAAATTTCTTAGGAAAAAGGAAGTTCTAAGTCCATAAATCAAAACAGCACAGCAGTTTTTCATTAGAAAACAAATACTTACAGAATAATCAGTAGAAGGATGTATTCTGGTGAAGGTTTTAGACTGTGGGAATTAGAAAGAAATCTCAGGATATGGTGACAAAAAATATTAAATCACCTAAAAGATATAAAAATCAGGCTGGCTTGACTATCCCATAGCAACACTCACTTGCAGAAGGCATAGGAGCAGTAGCTACTGATTTTAAAGGAAGAACAAAAAGACTTATATACCCATCTTGGGGTAAGTCACCTTTAAAGATACAGTGAGCAATAATGCTAAAAAACAAATATGTGGAAAAACCCAGGCTACCAATAAATAAATGGATGAAGATATAAAACTGAGGGGAAGCCGTAAAGTGGAAAGGTGGTCAGTAAGACTCGGTCCCATCCCAATTCAGAAGAAACTAAATGAGACATGATGGGAATTATGACTAGAAAAGAGATGGTACATGCTATAAACATTTATAATTTCAGTCTAATCATAGAGAAAACATAATGTGGTTGTGATGGGAATGGGAAAAATCCTTTGTTAGCCCATTTCTTCATCTTCCACAAAAGTCATCAATGATTTCTTATTAAAGGTATCTCTGTGTATCAACATGGATAATACAGTGAGACCTACGTGGCTGAACAGCTCCAAGCTCGACCTTTCCACTACTTGAATAGCAAAGTTTGAGAAAAATCTGCTCAGTGTTTGTAATTTTCTCGAGAGTCAACTGAAGATCTAACTTGGAAAAACCCACATGGGCTGAGAGTGAGTCACACGTCATGTCTCACCTTGGACACAAAGGGGTGACGCTTCAGTCCAAGTGCCACCCTGACTCAGACAACATATAGTACTTGTGTCAGTGCATTAAAACATTCACCATTGTGCTTTTTTGTGCGCGTTACTTGTGTAAAATATCATAACCACAGCTCCAAAGAAAGTTAGTGATATCAGCAGTAAAACTAAGAGGAAAGCTGTGAGAACCCGATAGAGTTAAAGAAAGAAATCATTGCAAAATTTGATAAAGTCCTGGAAAAATGAATTTAGAAGTGTAATTTTGGGGCCTCAGAACAATTTATTTGGTTTTCCATTATTTCTTGTAGGAAAAATATGCTCAGTTTGTGACCTTTTCAGTGTTCAAACACAAATTTGGAGAGAATTGAGTTCTACCACAAAGGTACCACTGTATTTGCATTATGAGAAAAGAATAAAACTAGTTGTGAAAGTATATATCTAGTACGATCCTAATTACAAATCTTTAGTAAGGTGGAAAGTAGTATAGGATTAGCAAGAAAAGAGACCTGTTAATCCTTATATACAGTATGAAATTCCTACAGTTCTTCTATAATTAATACCAAATAAATTCACCTTTTGAAGCTAGGTGTGGTAGTACATGCTTATGATCCTAAAGGGAGGCTGAGACGAGAGGCTTGAAAGAGGATGACGTCTAGCCTGGGCAATTTAACAATTTAGCAAGACCTGGTCTGAAAAAGTGGGGCGGGGTGCTGGGGATGCAGCTGAGTGTAAAGTTCTGGGTTCAGTCCCAAGTATCTAAATAAATAAATAAATATTCACTTTTTGGATGAATGAACATATCTACTATACTTAGTCAATATGTTGCTCTTATAATTTATTGTATAACTTATTTTCCTGAAAACATTCCCATTGTTTGTTTTAATTCAAAGCAACACAGTTAGATTTTTATTGATTTTCCTCGAACTCCTTTAATTTTTCAATATAGTCTCAGCAGACTTAACTACTTCATCAGTGAGTCCATGGGTCCACCAAAGAACTGTGTTTTAAGCTGCACACATGTTTTTCAATCCTGCAAATCTCTTAAGCAATATCTTTACAATGTTCACACATGAATTTCTAGATCAAAAGACTAAAACTTGAAATAGTAAGCAGAATAAATGGATTTGCAAGGAAAGCAAAGTGCCTAAATAAATTAATCAACAATAATCACCTTAAGCTTAGATATGGTAGGCTATCATATAACTGATCACTTATAATTACTCTGGATTGTGAGAAAGATCACAGAGCTAAGTGTTTCTGGGCATAATTATGGATATCTGTAGGCAGTTCCAAAGTCCCTACACTCAGCCTTCTTGAACGTGTCAAGCCTTGATCTGCTTCTAGAGTCTTCTTGTGTTTGATTCACAGAGGAGCTCGATAGAGAGGGAATGGGCTTCAGGAGGACCTGCCAGAAAAGTGAAGGGAGATACTATTTTTGATTGAGTACCCACCAGCAATTCAGACAGCAGCCACCTTGCTGGAAGACACATTGAATGTAAAATCAAGTTCACATTCCTCAGCAGATGTCATACTTGTTGCCTGTCATGTATGTGGTATAGATTATATTAAAATGTCAGGACTGGCAGGTTTTATTCTGAGAAAATAAGAAAACTTGTACAGACAGCTCCATAAAATGCTTGAGCAATTCATCTGAAAGCTGATTTTAAGTCCCCTTTCAAAAACAGACTGGTCCCAGTACATTTTTTCCCTAAGAGAAATATTGAAATAGGGTTATTTAGGGGTAAAACTAAATTATCTTAAAGTCAGAGCAAGTTCACTGCTATTTTAAAGTAATTGTAATCTAGCTCCATTGTTTATTTAATAAGGACTCTCGTAATACTTACTAAAATAAACTTCAATTCTGTAATAGAAGTGTCTTATTTTAAAGAGTAAACATGAAGTCTAATTGGAGTTATTTGTAACTCAACTCATTATCTAAGTGAAGAAGAAAAATGTAACTTTAAAAACTCCTATGGCAAACATTTCAGCAAAGCAGAAACTTACTCCTTTGCTTTCATGTTCAGAAAACTGAGTTCTCAGTTGGGCAGTTTGCCTAAAAAGGCAACAGTTCTCTTTATCAAATAGTTATTCACAAATATTTAACCTACTAGGGTCTGAGACATTGTATTTTTTGAAAAATGTTTTATATATGTATATACATTTTAATTATTTTTCATGGTGGTACTTTTGTTACATACCTATTTTCTGATTTTAGTGGTTAAAAAGGCAACTTCATTTGGAAGACTACCAAATAAACTTTGCAACACAAACATCTGCAATTGGGTGGTGAGGTTGTTCAATTTTAACTTGTTTTATTTTTAAATGCCTGCTGAAAACATCACTGTGTGATTAAAGAAGATTAAAATAATGTATTCATGAGAACTGACTACTGCCAATATTGGTGCTGGTTATTAACATCACAATTATGTGTGTGTATGAGTGTATCTGTCTATATCATTTCTAGTCATGTTGTGTGTAGAATTCTCTTTTTAACATTATATCACAAAATTCTTGGGAATGTAGTTTTTTTAAAATTCAAATCATCATATTCTGTTCTACCAATATCCTATTTTGACAGATTTTATCATTTTTATTACGTAGCTATACACTAATTCTTGGAAATGTAAGAATTCCAGACAGTATAAGGTCTTTCGATGATTTCCAGTTCCTCCACTTCTTGTTGAAATATGCCCAAGGTCATTTTGACCTTCTGATGTATGTCTCCCCTTGAAAGCATCTATATTCTTTCAAAATGCAGGCCAAGTTGAAGAACCCCTGCATACCGCCATTTCAATAGTGTTTTTTGCAGCCCCTGGAATTACCTTTGTCAGGTTAACAAAATGCTTCTCTCCTTATTCAAGATCCAGCCCACAGGTTACTTCCTCTTGAAGTTTTCCTGAACTCCCTTCCCACATTGAAACCTTTTGTTCTTCTCTTTACACTATCAGAGTGCTTTGCTCCTATGTTTTAGCACCTAAGCACTTACTGAGCATTTCAGAAAGAACTGTTGAATTGGATGGATAGATGGATGGATGGAGTAAACCAGAGTTTCATCTACTGGCAAGAGGAGAGTACTAAAGGACTGGTTTGGGAGTCACTTTACTGGGTTTGTAAAACTAACGCAATTTATTTATCTTAGTTTTTGATCAGATTTATAAAATTGAGAGTATAAAGGTAGCCTACACTTAAAATGCTTCATCTACTAACTTTAAATCTTTGTGAATGTTATGCTGCACAGATAAATTATATACTAACAGCGAAAGTTAATGTATTAAGATTTTAGGTAAAATTTATTTTCCATTTGAAAATCTAATTTCTGGAATATGGACTATGAAGAGAGAAAAAAAGAAAGAAATATCTTAAAGGCCAAAAAAAGAGTGAGATTAAGGCATGTAGTTAAGACAGTTTGGCACTTAGTGAGATGAACAGGACAAAATGTTTCTTTTATCTGCCTTTTTTTCTTTCTTTCTTTTTTTTTTTTTTTGCCTTGACATGGATTCTAATTCAAGCTATGATGCTGGCTCCTTGTGAAAGCATTTTGTTTTAGTTTTTTCCTTGATGTGCTCTAAAATATAACTCAATATGACAGAAGGCACACTCCCAATTCTCTTGGAAGTCTGGATATGAAAAAGTATGTAACAAACTTGTTCTAATACCACTTCTGCAAATTGTTTGCTTATTTGGATTAACAAACTATTAACAATTATCTTCAACTGCACACAATTTGCCACCAAATGTTGTGTGAATTGGCACTGCTCATTTTCTGTAGTTTAAATTTCTCCTCAGTTAAAACGAGGGTGTTAAACTAAGCCACACTCAAGAGTTAAGATTCTGTGGTATTTTGTTTCTATGTATACCATACTTTGGCTTGGTTTTTGTATGTTTAAAAAAAATCTTACAATTGAAGAGCATGCATGACTCAGAAAATTAATAAATATTTAGAAATCCTCATAGAAAACAAAAGGGTAGTGCATAGTGAAGGTACTGAACTGGTTAACCTAAAGCTGGAAACTCAATATAAACTATACTGGATCAAAAAGGTTTTAAAAATATACCAGTAATAGAGTTAAAAATAAGTGTGAAAGGAATCTGAAATATGTTCAGAATCCCAAGTCACTTTATAGAGCTCCTCAGATAAGTGCTCAGTAACTGGTAACTAATGTAACTTTTCTCTTTACATTTTATTGTCACTAATTTTGAGGGAATGCTCTCTCCACAGGGAACTACTGTACAGAGATGATGAGCATCTATTACTATCTTCATTCACACATTTAGAAATGATTTATTAAGCATCTAGTAAATGCAACATCTAGCACTAAGCTAGATGTTGCAGATATAATGGCAAAGTAGACAGCACGGTTTCTGCCATCACTTAGCTTTCAAGCTTGCCACTATAAAGTATTCAAAAATACATTGGAATAGAAGACATTTGTTCTCTATTCAGGCAAGAGTACAAATTGCCATCTTGTGCTTGTTATAAACTTTAAATGGCTATTCCTTCTAGCTACTACTCTTAATATCTCTTAAGCTTTTTTCCTCATAAAAATAAATTCTGAGGAATAATTACTCATCAATAAAAATGAACAAAATATGAATACATACAACACAGATGCTATGTGAAAGAAGTCAAACACAATAGACTATATATATTATTATATTAAGTGAAATTTTTTATCAGGCAAGATTATAGTGACAGAGAAAGGACCAGGGGTCACCAAGGGCTGGGAGCCAGAGATGGAACACTGTGAAAGGGCACAAGGGAGTCCAATATCTTGACTGTAGTGGTGGTTGCATCATTATGCAATTGTCAAAATTCCTCAATGTGTATACTTACAGAGGAGAAGGTTTACTGCTTGTAAATTGTACTTCAATAAAGCTAAAATCATACACTGTTAACATCTCCAAAAAATATTCAAGAGAGAGAACTGATAATAAACAACAGAAAGAAAAGATCCTATTTCTTCCTACAGGTTTTCTAATTCTATTCCCAAAGGAAGATATATACCTGAACTTCGCTTTTCACATTACCGTACACAAAATACCTTAAAGTAGTAATATTCTAATTATAACATATTCTTGGCTTTATCAAAAAAATGAGAAGAAGAAATCACTACAAAGAATGTTACTTTTAGTGATACTATCACTAAAGGTAAAGTTCATTAAGTTCTTTAAAGTTTCCTATATAAGGACCAAACAAAATATTTTTACAACTTAATATTAGAAAGTTTCTTAACAAATAATGTTTATTCTTTCATCATCCCTTTTTTAAAAAAAAATTGCTTCCAGGGAGCTCAACTGTACCCTGGTTTATATTAGTCTAGATTTTTTTCTCATATTCTTTTTACTGGGGAAGCATCATGGAGTCTTTAAAATTTTTATCTCGTTTAGAAATACATCTATAAAGAGTCATACAGAAATCCACAGACACTTGGACAGTGACAGCTATGAAGCTGACTTTCCTTAAAGTATAATTCTTTAGGAAAGAATGTCGTGACTCAATTACACCCAAATGGTAGTCAGACATCATTGCACAGTAAAGGAATCAGAAATTAGAAGTAAAAACTGAAAAAGAGTTGGGGACAGGTGGTCCTAGACTTGGATAATTTCAAAGTAGAAAAATGTCATACATTAAGGAGCTGGTTGGGAGGAGATCTACTACATCACACCTGTTGGGCCTCCGGCCACAGTCAACACATGTCTGCCCTGGATACTTTCCATGCTGGATGGCCCTACCTCTGGAGCAACACCTTCTTAGTGTGATTGACTCTGTTGATGAATTACACTAACATATCACTAGAAAGACAGGTCACACTGGTGATGCACTGCCAAATAACTTAATGAGAGTGATAGCTCATTCTGATTATGCTCCCATGAAAAGGCAGGCTTCATTTTCAGAACTCATCTACAAGCTGATTCTGCTTAATTACAGGGTACAGCATACACTAATAGTGATGTCAAGATGTTCTTTGGCACTAAATTTTTGGCATAGATCAAAATACGATTTATTGCTTTACTTCATACACTTGGAAATGTTCACAAGAGGATGTAAAATCTCTAGACGAGAGGCAAGACACCTTGAAATCCACTAGATTTCTAAGCTGGCAAAACAAACACATTTCCACTGTGAGTTGGGGTGTTCGTATCAATCAGGTTCTCCTAGAAGCTCTCCTTTATGTCTGGCTGAAAGAGTTTATTATAGAAATTGTACCTTTACAATAACAGATGGCTTTCATATGGATTAGACTTAACAAACCCAGAAATGTCTTAACTTTGTGCAGAATTTTGACAGTTCTGGTATCCGTATAGGACAGCAAGATAAACATGATGATGAGGAAGAAGAGGATTATTTATGAATCTTGTAATGATAATCACTACCATGTATATGTTGCCCACTTTGTATTAGGCAAGATCCTAGATTAGACACCCCGGTAAAGCTATTTGGTAATGATTATACAAAGCCTGTATTAAGATTCAAAGCAACTAGCACTCAGTCATGAACTAACACAGAACAAGGACATACCTAGTTCTTCCAGAGAGGGAAAACCATGCCAAAGCTGTTTTTTCCCTTTTGCCTTGACTAGTAGGAAGCTTGGAAAAATCTGTGCTTAGTATCAGTAGTTCCTGATAATTTTTCTTGTATTTATTATCTGGCAGCTGTTCCCAATACTTATTTGGTTCCATTTATATCCTGTATCATAAGGCGCTTCATTGCTTTTGTAAGTGGAGTACAAATTACAACTAAAAAAATAGATGTACAAAGCTGTTGAGTGTTTTTAGGGGAAGGGCTTAAAAATAAAACCAGAAGAATAATGACTTACATTACCCACTGGTTTACACTTAGCAAGTGCTATTTGTTCATCCCACTTGACCTACATCAATGACCCCATTAGATAGCCAAGTCCATGAATGACCATCTCCATTTAACAGATGACTTGCCCAATATCACATAAGGACTATGGGGTTGAATTAGCTTTTGAATCTAAGTCTTAAAACCCTAAAATCAGTTAGTTCTCTTTCCTTTAAACAAATGCTTTCTCAAAATAGAATCACGATACTAATCAAATAACTTTTAATAACTGCTAAATACTGGTTAAAACAACAGCAAAGCTATTTCAAGATGAATTCTTATGCACAGAAAATGTATTCTGTTTTTCTAAACAAAAGAAGACATTCAGTTGGTGCCTGTTGATTCATACAGATAGGGAAATAGAGCTGTCAAATTGACTGACTGGGTTAGAGTCCATGGTGACAAAGGCCAAAGGCAGTTCAACTGCTATGACTGCAAGTGAGAATTTTATGAAACATGCTAAATAGTGAATTTCTCATTAGGCAAGATGATACAAATGCATTCTTTTAAGATTATCCTGTATCCCTATTCAATAATTTGCAGGAAAAATGAATTCAACTCAACATTTTTCTGATTTTATTCTGAGCATAATCACATAGTTTTGACATGAGGTATGTATGCATGCCACACTATGTAGATTTACTTCTACTTTTGTTTCCATATTATTTTTTTCCCATGTCAAGGATTGCACTTAACTCCCTGTGTTGGCCACAGGAGCCTGCAACCCGCAGCCTTTCAGGAGTACAGGTCCTTGACAAATCTAATGGGACTCTCTGAAGCCTTGAAGTTGTGGTTCATGATCCAACACAATTACCTAGAAAATATCAGGTTTTTTTTTTTTGTTTTGTTTTGTTTTTTTTTTTTGGTGCTGGGGATCGAACTCGGGGCCTTGTACTTGTAAGGCAAACACTTTGACCACTGAGCTAAATCCCTAGCCCCTAGAAAATATCAGTTTTGAAAAAGCAGTGAGCAAATCCATTAACATTCTGACGACAAGGCCTTTGGGCATGAGGAATGGGGTGGGCAGGGCAGCATGCACCCCCTCCACAGGGTGATAAAACAATCACAAAGGGGCAGAACTCCATGCTTGTTTTTGATACTAAGAGATGCATTAGCTTCTAGAAAACAAATCCTTGACTTTAAACCTCAAACAATACATTGATATTACTTTGAGTTGTAAAAGTTGAGACTGCTGCGGTCCAAAACCAACTCAGAGTTGCTAAATGGTTATTTACCAGCACTCTCCTATAATCTCTTTTTCTTTTTTCATAAGAGTAGACACAACATGAGAAGATGGAAGCTTGAGACTTCCTTAATCTGTACTATTAGATGATGTATGGATGGATACACTTCGATGTTTCGACATAGAGGCAATTCTTTCAGTAATTTCCTTTCAAGAGGTCATTAAAAATTAACTTAGTGGGGAACTTCAGATATCATCACATATTCATTATATTTTATATATACAAAATTTTCTTCCATTTTTAATTATACACAGTTTGATTCCCTACTAATGGGGACGCACAGTAGGTGCTTGACACACAGTAATGTTTGACACACAGTAGGTGCTGAATATAACAGTAGAATAAATGGACCCCTACATGATGGATCCAATGAAAGAGAAAGTGACAGAGTTTCCAAGCCCACATTAGTTAGAAGACCAAGTGCAGAGGCCAAGAGCCATCTCACCAGGAAAGCAAGGGGTGAGTGAAGGATGGAACTCACACTGCCCCGAGAAGAGCAGAGGCCTGGGTGGAGAATACAAAGACGGCGGGTTAGGGGCAAACAGGACCAAGTGTTAGTTCTGGGTCTAGGAACTCTGAGACTTGAGTCGCTTCTCTTACCTTAGTTCCTATTTTATGAAATGGGAATAGAAGTGCCTCAGCCTTCCCCAGGATGACTGTAAGGATCCCAGGCAACACTGCATATAAATGCTTTTGCATAGACACTGGCAGGCACTATAGACCATGGTAAATGACTTCTTGCCTCTCTCATGGAAAACTATCTAAATGTTGAGGTTTCGGGTTACTGATATGGATTGAGTATGGGTAGCATCTCCTAAAGGTTCCTGGGTGGGAAGTGTTGTAGACCTTCAACAGGTAAGGCCTAGTGGAAGGTCTGCTGGACGCTGGGCGCTGTCCCCTTGGAGGGTAATGTGAGGCCACAGCTGTGTCCTCTCTCTCTGCTTCCTTGCTTTGATGTGAGCCACTGACTCCTATGCATGATCCCTGCATGTCATGCCATCCTTACCAGGGGTCCAAAGTGATGGGGCTGCCTGATTTTAGACTTGAACTGCCAGAGCTGTGAAGCTAAACCTCTTCTTTTTGTAACTTAATTGCCACAGATATGTTGCTATAGTAAGACAAAAGTGACTAATAGAATTACTAGGGCAGAATGTCCAAACCCTCCTCAATTGGGTAACTAAAGGTCAGCTAGTCTGAGTAAACCACTGGTTGGGTCTGCCTGATTCTATCTAGTGTCATCTACAGCTTTCCCAGAGAGAGGGATGTCTTTCTCTTTGGAAAGACAATGGCAATGTCTATGTGTATTCATTTTTTATATTGACACTTTCTTCTAAGCTGAGAAGCTGAAAAACAGCAGCATGCTGGATATTTAAAAGGGTCATGAGAGGTGACAAAGAAAGTCACATAAGGAGGGGGATATATACCAATGGGTTGGGTTGGGGTGCAAGGCTGATACTCCACACGGCATTCCTGAAACAGTTCCAGGGAAAACCATCCTCCCCCAAGGCTGGAGTCCTTTACACTAGAAAGACAGAAGTTGGGGCTGGCGAGGACCTCTCATCTTCCTGGGAAACCTGCAGTGCTATAACTAAGGGTATCCTTTTCAAAAGCTTGAAGAAGCTGGTTTGTGTTATAAAAAAGGCTTGTAGGAAGTACCAGTTAACTTTCTCAGAAAACAAAGGGAATGAAAATAAACTTTATTGACTGGCAGTAATGAAAACTTCATTTAGATGAATATAAGAAAGAGTAAGACAAAAAAAAAGTGGGGACCACAGGCATTTACAGGCTTAAATCTTTGAATGCGTTGCCCAGTGGATGACCCCTTTCTGAAAGCACTTCCATTTCTCATACACTTGCCCATATGAGCTAGGCCAAATGCTTACTGTTTCTCTAGGACTCGGCACACATCCCCAGGGCCCTGCAAGGGGAGATCAAGAAAGGGAAGGAACCTGTACCAGGTATCTACTATGCAGCAGACACTGGGCTAGATACTCTGTGCCCATCCTCAGTTCACATGTCACATCAAGCTAAGGCAGATGTTATTACTCTCACTTTTGCAGGGGAGGAAAAGGAGTCTCAGAGGAGCTGAGGAAACCAGTAACTGACAGCAAAGATCCAAGCCCCTGGCTCCTGTTAGTGACTCAGAAACCTGGACTCTGTCCACCATGCTGCCTTGCCTCCCTTGGCCACATGACTGGCGAGGACCAAAGGGAAGATGGAAATGTTTAGGCTTCTTCTGTTCACTCTCCATCACTTCCAGGATAATGACTATACAGGAATCATTTTGGCCATTATGCAGCCACAGAGACATTCTCCTAAGAGACCATAACAACTATGATTGAGACAGATCAAACGTCTTTATTTATGAATGCCTAATGAGAAGAAAAATTAATTGACCACCTTTTGGGTAGTGTGCTAGGGAACTAATGGTTTGTTCTGATCATTGATAAAATGAAATATCCAAACATTTATCCTGCTTTTCTTCTACAAATGTACCACTAGGTAATCAAAACAGTAGGTGAGGGGAAGTTTGTCTGCATAAAAATATTCCAACAAATAAATGAAGAAAGAATGATAAATTGGAATCTCATCATTTACCATTAATGAATGAAGGATGTGTGGATGGAGCATTAGTGGCTGCTTCCAGGAAAAAAGGACAGTTAGGATACACTTGTTGGTGAAGAACACATCTCTCCCTAAGACGCCACTGTCAGATGATCAAATCGGAATGTGATTTAGCTTCTGGATCCAACTACCAATTTGTGGGAAACACTGAGGACAACAAAAATGGGAATCTATGTGGCAGAGATTCAAGAAGCAAGATCGCACATGAGGAAAGCTACAAAGAAAAGATGAGCTCGTTTCTTTCACAAACATGTGGCAGTGGAGTAAAATGAGAAAGGAACAAAGCTATAGATTAAAAGAGATCTAAATCGCATTAAAAATAAAAGAGGCAATGCTAACTGTAGTGTTTATGAATATATATTTGGGTAATAAAACTATAAATCGAAGTTTAAAAAACTCTCTCTCCCCCCTCCCTTCTCCATATTCACAATTATGCACTATGGATGGGCCACATGTCAGACAACTTTCACAAATTATGTTCTTTCCCATTTATCATTTCATTAAAGTGCCATGTGCAGAACAGTGTGCATTTGTTTAGCCCTCTCCCCATATGCTTTCATTTTCATGATTTCTTTCCAAAAAATCTAAAATCATGACTTGGACTTTTTTTTTTTTTAGTGTATGAAGACATTTAATACTAATCTGTGATTCTCAACTCTGGCTACATACAGAGTCACCTGGAAATTACTTCAGACATACTGCTGCCCAGGCTTTATCCAAGTGAAACAGAAACTGAGGTGCTGACACCTGGGCCCCAGGTGATTCTGTGTGCAGCCAGACTGAGAGGTATCGGTTAGGATCTTTATCCATGTGGGCAAAATTAGACAAGTAATAGGTGGTTTTTTTCTTTTTTCCTTTGTGGAGTTCAACTGACATGTGTTCTGATCACCATTCTCTCCTTCTCCATTCATGTGTGCAGTCTGCGGACTCCTCAGAAAAAGCCTGTGTGACTCCTGTGAAGCAGCACAAAGAATGAATTAAGGCCTGGCTGGCTCTACTGCTGTCAGGTACAGGTCACAGCTCTACTGTTTGATACCTGTATGACACTAGGAAAGCAGAGCGGTCTCTCTTTGCTTCTGTTATTGCATATGTGAAATGGGAATACAATGATTTTCTTTAAAGGTTACTGTGAAGTTGAAAAACAAGGTCTAGAAAGAACCCAGCCCATAGTGAGAGCTGGAAGCATGGGAAATTTGAATTTTATAATTCCCTTGGTTACCATCAGGATTCTTACAGTAGGGAAATTTCTTCTGCAGTCACATGAATTCGATGTGAAAAGAATATAAGGCTTATAGCTATGCTTATATTTTAAGTATTCATATTTAAATTCATACTTACATGTAAATAGAAACAAATTTTTAGAAAATGACTGAATTTAGCTATTCCAGATATTGTCTCTCTATGTGTTTGAAACACTTATCATGAGCACTTGTACTCCTCAAAATTAGCAAAGTGCTCCCCATTAGCTTGGCTCCTAGTGATAGAAAATGCTCCAAAACAGCTCATCTGTTTTGCTCATCTCAAGCTAATTGAGGTTCTGCTTCTGAAGTCAACAAAAATCACAGCAGCAGGAAGAGCAAGACAGTCAAGAAGCCAAGCACGGGGCCCATCACAGCGCTGGCACCTATGAGTCATGGCATAGGCTTCAGGCTGGAGCTCTAAACTTGCAAACTCTTGCTTTGTGGGGATAACACATATTTTACATTTGGCTTCAAAACTGCCATCGTGTGGTTAAAGTGCTTGCCTTGCAAGCACAAGGACCCGAGTTCAATCCCCAGCACCAAAAAAAAAAAAAAAAAAAAAAAAAAAAAAAAAAAAAAAAAAAAAAAAAAAAAAAAAAAAAAAAAAAAAAAAAAAAAAAAAACTGCCATCGTCTAGGCCATCCTGATTATGAATTAGAATCAATATACTGCAGTTTCACAGAAATATATGAAAATGCTCTACATGTACAGACTTGGTAAGTTGGTTCCTCTGGATTGTTAGTTACGACTTTTACTAGCATTTCAGTGTTTTGATGAGACAACAGTGTGTCTAGACATGTAAACTCCTTTCATCTATTCACAGAAGAAAGAGGGGATCATACTAGGTAATGATTGGTTCTCCAAAAATGACTTATCCACATAAGAAAAGCTTACCATATGTAAAGGTCCCCACTTTAAAAATGATTGCTAGTTACTGAAAAGTCTTCCTTGCCACATTAACTACAAGCTACAGGAGACAATTTGACATCTGGATGAAACAAGAAGATTATGACTGAAATCAGTTGTTGCTGCTATGCCATGGTATAGCAATGCTGTCTACTAAATGGTCTCTGTTGTTCTTTACGTGTCGTTCTAGTTCACAGGGCTTTGGCCACTGGCATATCTGCCGTCCATAAGAATGCCTTCCAGTTTGTAGTTTAAAATCTGCTATGGGCTTCAGGAAACAGGCGGGAACCACTAAGCTGAATGTATGCATACCTTGGGACTTGACACTTTCATTTCTAGGTATATACTCCATAGCAATGTGCATATATCATCACCTTAAACATGTACCAGGACCATCATGGTAGCCTTATTGGTAACAGTCCCAAACTGGAAGCTGGTTCTCATTAATAACAGAATGGATAAAGTGTGTTACATTCATACAATGGGATACTACAGGGAAACAAAAAAAGTATAATCGATAGCTGTGTGTGACAACAGGGATGAATCTCACAAATATAACGTAGAATCAAAGAAATCGGATTCAAAAAGCTCAGACTGAGAGTAGAACAAGAAAGTACCAAATCTTTGTTGTCAGGAGGCATCAGAGCATAGATTCCTTGGGATTTGTGATGAAAGGGGAAGAAAGGGTGCTCCCTGGGTGTTGATAATTTTCTATTTTGACTTGGGCACTGATTATATGGGTAAATTCATGTAACTGGAGTCTCTCTCTTTCTCCCTCTCTCTCTCTCCATATGTATATATATATGGTTATTATTCTCTATGTATAGCATACTTTGATTACAATTTTTTAAAAGCTACAGTGAACAAGGAAGTAAAGCAAAGGCGGGTATTTAAATTAAGAGCATGTGAAGGCTGAGGAAAGCATGAGATACTCGGGTCAGAGTAAAGTACAACAGCAGTAGGTGCCACGGGTGCTCCTTTACTTTCTCTCTGTGGTCTAGTTTAGGTTCCCAAGTAAATGAACTCTGGTAATTAACTTTTTTTTTTTTTTAAACATAGCTTTACTTCTTGAGGTTTCCTTAGTCAAACTGCTTTAGTCTTTCAGTCCATGGGGAAATGAACTTTCAGATAATAATCAGAGGTTTTTTAATATATTTCTGCCTTCACATTCATAAAAAAGTAGGAATTGGCACATTCATGGAAACAGCACCAGTCTCAGATATAATCTGATAGATGATATAAAGATTTGGGAACATAATGGTCTGGATGGTGCACTATCTCAGACTTAATTAGATTCATATTCTTTTGTATAACATAGGTGATATAAAATAGAAAGTTGTTGAGATTATTGATGATCAATTTAGTATGAATGTCTATATTATTCACTTTATTTCTGCATTGAGTTTATTTACTTAGGAAAGTTTTTTATTTTTCTTTTAGTTTCATTCTAGAAATTTCAAAATAAAGGATGGAATTTAGGCAACCTTTTAAATCATAGTCCATTACTGAGTTTTCATGTCCATTAGTATTTGACAAAGTCATTTCAACTTATTAGAAGAAAATAATAATACCCCCCGCCCCCAGCCCAACCAAATACATAGAGATACTTGACAAAACAAATGTAATTTAGCTAGGAAGATTTCTCTCTTTTTTTTCAGGTAGATCTTGTGGTCTAGGCAGATGGGTATATTTTAAGTGGAGAAACAAAGCGTGTATATGAGAATGGGAGAGGAATAAAAAGAAAAAAGAGAAAGAAAACATAATTTGTTATTTTTTAAATTATGAAACTGAAAATTACAGGTTACGGGCCAAATTTGGCCCAGGAACTATATTTATAAAATAAAGCATAACTGGATACAGCCCAACTCATCCATTTACATATTATTTATGGTGGTTTTTGTGCTACAACAGCAGAATTGAACAGTTATAAGAGATATTATGTTACTTTACCAAAGACAAAAATAATTATTACCTAAGTTCTTTACAGAAATAGTTTATCAACCTCTGATTTAAATTACAAAATTTACATTTAGATTTCAAATTTCAGATTTTAACCACAGGGAGATGAACTATGCAGTTAGTCTAGTCCAGTGATGGCAAACTTTTTAGAGGTTTCAATGATATAAACAGCCTGCTGTGGCACATGTGCCACAGATTCGCCACCACCGGTAATGCTGAAATTCTCGAACTTTGAGGAAATCCATGTATCGTTACTATGTTTTACTGATCATTATTAACAAATTTCCACCAGACTACAACACTTCTGTGATATACTGCAAAATGTAGTACATGTAGGGGACCATGCCTTTTTAATGCTTTTGAAATTAATCTTTAAGTCAGTATCATACTACATATTGTAAAAAAAAGTGTCATATCTTTGTAAAAATGGCTCAAATCTATGCTAAGAAGTTATATAAAAATTTTCCTCTCTCATTAGCACCCACCCTCTTGTCAGGCAGATTTGGAATCCTGTTCTACTTCGTGTTCTTGTCACTTTAAAATACAATAATATAAATAAGTGTGTGTCTTGGTCTATGGTATCGGGCCCACATTCTCAGGATCAATAAAAATAAACTGATCTGGTAAGTGAGAGCTAACAGTTGCTGAGTGCTTATTACATTCCAGGAGTGACTTCGAGTGCTTTCTTTTCTTAATTAAATAATGCCTAAAACTCCATCAGATAGGTACTGTTATCTCCATTTTAATAAGATAAGGAAGTGCGTGCACAGAAAAACACGTCACGCAAAGTCAACAGAGTGATTTAGCACCTGTACCAGGAGAATTCATGTCAGTCTTAAAACATGACACTGTGTGATCTTTCATGTGGCAGATCTTGAGCAGGAGTCAGCACATGTTTTTCCTGTGAAACAGCAGAGAGTATTGGCGGTCAGATGAATTATCCTTGCAACCCCTGTCCTTGAGTGGAAGAAGTCACAGACAATGCACAAGCAAATGTTCAGGGCCATGTTCCAGCAAAATCTTATTTACCAAAGCAGGCTGCACACCAGATGTAGCCTGCGGCTACAATTTGACAACCCTTGGTTCAGGTGATCCTACTAAATGACAACTTTTGTTGTTCTATGTGCCTAGCACAGTGCTGGGTATGCTGGGATAGGAATGAGGAAAGATCTGAGGACAATTCTCTCTAGAATCAACTAACACTGCACCAACTGTAATGCAGGCTCCATTCCTGGCCTTATTACTTCACAGATTTTATCTGCTAACTGATATCTACTTCTATCCTTTTCTGGCCCAAACAGAAAATCTTAGAAGTTATGGAGCCTCTTCTGAAATCTCATCACCACAAAGTAGAACCGGCTCATGGGAAAACACTGGTAAAGGGTAGTACCCGAGAAAGAGCTTTGTGGGGTGACTTTACTAACATGTTGTCTGTGGTAATATGTCACAAATGGCATTATCAAATTTACTTTATGAAAGTTCCCAAATGCATTCCCTTTTGAGGCCAATTATCTTTCTTCTAATGTAAGAGAATGTCCCCGGTTTACGCAAAGCTGCATTGGAAGTCAGCGAATTTGTCTACTGTTTATGGTTTCAAAGGGATGTGGTGAGCAGGAGAGCTAAGGATGGAGGAGAGAAATAGAAACTAGGTCGCCTGTGCAAAATAGTGCACATCGCACCTAGCAGAAGTGAGGTCAAACTAAGGAGTGGAAGAGCTGAAATGGACTCTCCATGCCACACATCTGTAAGTCTGCCCTCCCCCGTGGTTATTCCTTTATCAGTTCTCATAAAATACCTTATGCTTCATCTGCTGACCTGTAAGACACTGACTTTGTTGAGTCTTTGGGTTAATTGTGACAGCATTAAGTATGTGACCATGAAGCATGATCTCATTCCAGCATATGTGACTACAAGGCTTCATCCCATCTGTATGTGCATCTATAAGAGGTGAAAAAACTTCCAAGTGTCTTCAACACCCACTCGTGGAATACCTCTATCCCTAAGAAGGTGCTCATGTTTCCAAACCCAGAAATTAAATGAAATAGCACTAACCCGGAAACAAGGAAAGGGAGGTGTCAGCAGCCTTCTGTGGTCTCCAGAGATCTTTTGCATAATTAACCTCATTCAGCCACTTGCAAACAGAATTCCCACTAACTGATGAAAGGGTCAAGTAAATCAAACAAAAGAAAATGCTGAGCAAAGTTTAGGCTGAACTGGCATCTGTGGACTCAAATATACTTGTGCTCACTTATGATGACAGTGGTAATAGGTGACATATATTCAGCCTTCTGTTGCCCTTTTAATTTAAAGCCCTGTTCTCAACACGGAAAGCCACGATTCACATTTGTACTCCAACACTACACTGCATCCAGGGTAGTTAGCTCCTCATGCGTTTTGTTGGGGGGCACTTTATTAAGTGAAGAGCTCCTTGATAAATAAACACCAAGGATAATGAAGTAGTCAGGGGCTTCCCAGAAGTATGTCTGGCCTTATGTTCAGGTCGTCTTCCAGGTGGTTAAGAAAAAGTATACAAATTCAGCAGCTAGGGACCTAGCAGCCAAAGTTTGGGGGCTCAGGGAAATCTCATTGCTTTAGGCAAAAATATACTTCTTCCACAAAACAAATGATAAAGTAAGATCAAAATGTTGGGTCAGCCAAGCATGGTGGATATGCCTGTAACCCCAGCACTCAGGAAGCTGAGGCAAGAGGACTGCCAGTGTGAGGCCAGCCTGGACTACACAGTGAGAACCTGTCTCAAAAAAAAAAAAAAAAAAAAAAAAAGAGTCATGACAGAACTGGACAAAATTCAAGGTGCAGTGAGACTTTTTTTTTATCTTTTCCAAGAAAAAAAGAAGAGTAATAACAGAATTTTTAAAAATGGGGAGGGAATAATACTTTATTTCAACAGATTTCAACAGAGAATGCCATTGATATTTAGAATGAAATGATGTCCTAGATTTGGGGGCCAGCTCCTGAGATAGGCTTTATTGGTATGATTTTTAGATAGAACAAAGAAATGCAAAATTAGAACAAATGAATTAATTGAAAAATCAACAGAAGAAACCCAACAGGAATCACTAGAATAAATATGAGCTGTTACCATTTTACTATCTTTAAGTAGATAAGTTTTTTGGTGAATCATGATCTCCAAAGGAAATGTATTCTGATAATTAAAAATTTCAGAATATTAGATGAGAGAAACTTAGCTGCTCTAATAGGAACATGGATCTTTGGGTTCTTAGGGTCTAATAATAATCTAAAACAAAAAATACGCTATCCCTATGAAGAGTCTGGGTTATATCTACTCATTAATTCAATAAGTATTTCCTAAGAATCTTGATGCTGTTATATGTACTTGGGGTATGTCAGAGAATAATACAATGAAATTCTTATTCTTTTGGAGTTTTCATTCAAAGAGGGAGAGAGAAATAAGTATTGTAGTATATTAAAATTTTTAATTATAGAAAAATAAAGAGGGAAGAATACTGAAAATTTTGTTTTAAATTTTTTTTGGGGGGGTTGCTGGGGATTGAACTCAGGGCCTTGCACTTGCTAGGCAAGTGGTCTAAAACTTGAGCTAAATCCCCAACCCTGTTTTAAATTTTTGTTTTGTAATTTTATTAGTTATCACCACTTGTCAAGAAAGAATAGTCACTTATGCTCTGTGTTTGACATGTAATTTGAGAATTATTCAGAACATATAAGAACAATGTTGAAATAAGACCGAGGAAAGGGGAGCACATCTCAGTTCTACTTTGTTTTTTGGGCAAAGTATGGGACTACTTTCAATCTCAAATTTCTTATTAGAATTATATTGAAGTTGATCATTTATTTCTAAGGTTCCATCTTATCATAACTCCATAATTTTGTGGCTCTAAGAAGGAACCATTACCTTATTTAGACTGAAGTAAATAACTATAAAAAGAAAGGTGTTGGGGAAATCCTGTGAAGGTCTTCCTGTCAGGGAATTCATTACAATCTACATCTTCATGGCTGAGTAGAAGCAAGAACTGTGCCATGCCATGCACCCGGGGTTGACTACTTCAAAGATACTAACAATTGATTCCAGCCTTAGGCTATGATCAGTCTAGATATAAGTAGGAAATGTGAGGAAAAGCACAGCTAGGGTTTGGAGAATATCCTGGGGGTTGTTTGACATGAATGAGCATCCACAGCACCCTAGCACTGAGGCAGCATTCATTTTACCATGTTTTTCTGGAAAGAATAATTTAGGTGATGCTAGGCTACCTCCCTTTACAATAAATTCAAACATAATTTTTGTGCGTCTCACTATTGTGTCTCATCCAGATATTATAAACTTAATAATTTACTTATCTTTAAGTGTTTTCTCAAGCATGAATGAAATTTAGAAAGATAAGACATGTGGAATGGGTAGATGGGCATAAAGGATGGATGGCCTCTGGAGAGTTTCTCAGTGAAGGCTCAACAGGAACACATACTGAATAATGCAGAGCTGCAACTATATCTATAGGCAAACGACTTCATTATTCTTTCCTGACCAACCACCAAGATCTTCAGTCCAAAGCAACAGTGATTTATACATTTGGAGCACAATGTTAAAATGGGCCCTGAATGATTTAGGAGTAAAAACAAGCAATGAAGATTTCTTCTTTAGAATTAGAATATCACTTGGAGAAACCATAAAGATATCTACTTAATAAAGAGTCTAGCAATTAAAATTCTAGACAAAGGTTTACTCTGCATAGGCAAAGAGAACCAGGACAAACTTCATTAGGGATGGTGTACTTCCCACACTGACTAATTGGAGTTGGGCAAACATTCAGTTATATTTCCATCTATTGTATAGACTTGGGCAATTAGAAAGAAGATGAGATTAAATGAACATTAATTACTAAAGCACTGTAATCAGTGTTCTGAGGGTAGGTATGTATCCTGCTTTGATAACTATTTTTGGCGACTCATCACTGATCTCACAGAGAAGTAGCATGGAGATACTTACATGATGACCAAAAGACTATGTGGCCATTAAATAGTAACTACTGTAGCACAGTGGGAGGCCATGCCATATTTCCTTGAGACTAAAGGTTTTAGTTTATCTCAACTGCTGGTACCTGGGTTTGTTTTTTTTTTTTTGCCCGAGGGGGCTTCTCTGGCTACCTGACCCCAGGACCTCTGCAGATTGGGTAGCACGAAGGGTTAGCTTTCCCTTCTCCAAGCCTTCAACCAATTGGCTTGTAGCCTGAATGGAATAAAAAGGGAGAGAGGAAGGAAGTCTTACTTCTGCTTCTTCAGAGGGGCTCCAGTCTTCACCATCACCTTTGGATATCTCTCTCCAGGCTTCCAGTGCAGACTCTTCAGCCTTCCACCACAGACTCTTAAGCCTTCCTGTGTAGACTCTTCAACCTTCCAGTCAGGCTTTTCAGCTTGCAGATATAGATACACATGGGACTCTGCAGTGTTTGACCTTTGATGGATCCTCCAGTTATCCAGGCCCTTTTGCACTTTTCCATACCTGACTCTGCAGGTGGCCACTGTAAACCTACCTTGAAAGTCATATATATATATATATCTCAATGTATATCTATATTTCTCTATCTATCTATCTAATTAAATCTGTTCTCCCAGTGAACTGTAACTGATACACACTCAAAGTGCTTGGCCCTGGGCTGGAGTAAGTCAAAGACTGTGTTCTACACTGTATCTCAGAGTGTCCTGTAGGATTAAGCCCTAGTTGCTTTATGGCAACTTGTATAATGCTTATGTTATAGACTTCCTTTTGCTCCCCAGATCACTTCTCCATTGTCCTGTTGTAATTTCTTACATATATTGATATAAGTACTTGCATTTGAATCTTTATCTCAGAGACTGTTTCTTCAAGAACTCAAACTAAGAAATTAGCAGATATATCTGGAGTCCTTATTTTTTCTTTCTCTGTGTCTGGCCTGTAATAACTGTCCTTGATAACATGACAACAGTAAGGTTTAAGAATGTCTCACTTAAAGGTAAGTGCTATACAGAAATATTCATCCATAGATATAGAAAAACTTTAGAACTGATTCTATTAATGGTATACTTGACAGTGTAAAGTATAAATACATAATAACCACGATTAAAAGTTTTTGAATGATTTGAAGCACACAGGACATAAGAAAGAATGTACCAAATGTAGGCACAAAACTCCACAATGGTCTTGTCTGCATTAGTTCATGAAACAAATAATTGATTTAAAATGGTCACAAACATTTATTCTAGGATATTAAACAGATTTCACAAAATTCAAATATATATTACATATGTATATATTTGTATATAAAACTTGGTGTTTTGCAAAAGATGTTTACATTTTAATATTCTATCACTAACAATATTTTATTAAAACATTATGGTTTTCTTTCAAATCTATGATTAGAGTCACAAAATTCCTCTGTATGGTTTTCATTTAGACTTAACACTCCTTTTTCTTCTGGAAATGAAGCTATAATTTCATGATAAGTCAGTAGTAAAAGAAAATACCAAACTAAATTTCACTATCAGGTTAAATTTTCAATGTACCTTTGTTCCATAAAAAGCATTTTAAATCTGTTGCACTTTATAAGGTGCTAAGAGAATTCTTAGGAATTCAGTAAAGATAGAGAGTGTAGTAATAGAAATAAAATTTGATGAATTTACTTGGAATAAATTCAAGATGAATATGATACTGAAGACAACAAAAGTAATGTTGCAAGTTTTTTTTGAATGTTTGAATCACATTAAGAAAGATTATATTACTTTGAAGCCAGGTAGTATGATTCTTCTAGCTTTGTTCTTTTGGCTAGATTGCTTTGGGTATTTAATATGGTCTTTTGTGGATCCAACATACATTGTAGGGTTTTTTTTTTTCCTATTTTTGTGAAGAATTTCATTGATATTTTGATAGTGATTCATTGAAAATTTCTTTTGGTAGCTGTGATGTATATATAATAGTCAATCTGTGAACACTGGATGTCTTTCTATTCGTGTCTTCTTCAGTTTCGCTTACTAATATTCCAGTTTGCTTTGCAGAGGTCTTTCACCTCTTGGTTACATTTATTTATGGCTGTTTTTTGCAGCTGTTGTAAATGGGATTGTACAAAGCTATAGTAACAAAACAGCACGATGATACTGTTATAAAAATAGACACGCAGACCTATGAAACAGAATAGAGGGCCCAGAAATAAATCTGCATATTTATAGTCAACTGATTTTGACAGAAGTGCCATGATCACACATTGGAGAAAGAACAGTCTTTTCAATAAACAGGATAGAGAAAACTAGATATGAACATACAGAATTAAATAAGACCTACATCTCTCACGCTATATAAAAATTTACTCGAATGCATTGAAGACCTAAAGATAGTGTGTGAAATTACAAAACTACTAAAACAAATCATAGGAGAAACACTTCAAGATATTTCTTGGGCAAAGACTCCAAAAGCAGAAGCAACAACAAATGCAAAAGTAAATAAATGGGATTACATTAAACAAAAAAGATTTGGTAGGGCAAAGAAAACAAGTAACAGAATGCAGAGATGACTTACAAAATGGGAGAAAACATTTGGAAAATATTCTTTTGACAGGAGGTTAATATCCAAAACATGGATATTTAATTTAATAAATATTTAATTTATTTAATTTAATAACCCCCCAAATAATCCAATTAAAAACTGACCAAAAGAACTGAATATACACTTTAAAAAAAACCATATAAATGACTAACAGGTATATAAAAAATGCTCAATATCACTAATCATCATGTAAATGCAATCAGAAATAGTAAAATATTATTTTGCCTCAGAATGACCACCACAAAAAACAGAAAATAGTAATTGCAGATGAGGAAAAAAGGGAACCATTTATATACTTTTGCTAGGAATGTAAATTAGTACAGTCATTATGGAAAATAGTATGGAGATTCCTCAAAAAATGAAAAATAGAATTACACTGTGATCTAGAAATCCCACCACTGAATATATATCTAAAGGAAATGAAATCAGTATGTTAAGAGGTTATCTTCACTCCTTTTCTTTTCCTTTTTTAAAAAAATTACAACAGTGTTCACAATAGTCAAGATACAGAACCAACCTAAGTGAAATCAGCAGATAAATGCATAAATAAAATTCTATATATATAAGTTACATATATATATGTAATCTCATTCTTTTAATAGATAGTCTATATGTATGTATATAGAATTACATATACATTCTATTAAAAGAATGAGATAGTCTGTGCAGACTGTCTCATTCTTTTAATAGAATGAGATTCTGCTATTTGTAACAACATAGATGAACCTGGAATATATTGTGTTACATAAAATAAGCTAAGTGCAAAAAGAAACATACTACATGATCTCAATTATATATGATTTCTTAAAAAGCTTGGCCCTTAGACATAGAGAGTAGAATGGTGGTTGCCAGAGGTTTAAGTGGTCAGAAGAAAAGGAAGATGGGAAGATGGTGGCCAGAGACACCTCAGAATAACAAAATAAGAGAATACATGAGAAGATACCGAATAACAGATACATGGGAAAAATAAACCTCAAGAGATATACTGCATGGCAACATGACTATAGATGATGATATACTGTATTCTTGAAAAACGTAAGGAAAGTGAATATATGTGCTTTCAATACTACACCAACACTAACACCCCCCCCAACATACAAAGTGACTACTTTAGTATGTTACTAATGGAACCTACCACCCTAATTCCAATGCTATTAAAATTTTATTTTCTGCCCAGGGAGCTGGAATGAAATATGCCCTTGCAGACCAGAAGGACCTGTACATTGGCCCCCAACCAACTCCATGCCAGTCGATTTTGCACCCTGCTAAATCACCACAACACCTGCTAACTCTGAGCCAGCTCTGTGTTTTGTTTCCCCCTCAGCATAGGGCAGCAGAGACACCAAATAACAAACCAACGTGATTGCTGACAAGGCCAACACCGTGGAGAAAAGGTAAACCCAGAGGATAAGCAAATTCAGTGAGAAATTACAGACCTGGCCAGCAGTATTAGCCCCAAGAAAAGCCCACGACAATTCTAAACTACAAAAACAGTGTAGGGTTTTATTCTGACTGTGACTCCTTTACTTCAGGCCAGAGTTGGAGAAGAAACTCAGATCAGCACCCAACATACTGCTGGAGAGTGTTTAATCAGGCATTATTTTAGGAAGGGGTTACTTGTTTAAGAATGACCCCATGAACAACTACACAACAAATCCACTTCAGCACTTCCAGTGTTACTTTCCCACAGTGGCTACATGAGAGACAGTCATAGGAGACAGCAATGGAGAGCGTGCAGGCTAGACATAGACACCTGAGGAAGTTAAACTCAGGCTGGGAAGGACAGAAGCCATAATCACCACTGTGAGAAACCAGGCACAACAAATGTGGCTTTTGGAAGCAGCTGGATCTAAAAGTACTCGCATTAAGTCTAGCAATCTGTTTGAACCCCTACCCTGCTGCCTATATCCAGAAGAGATCAATGGTCTAATTGCTCTCCCTATTTACCAATGGGAGAAAGAACAAACATTGACTTTCATGGTTGCCACAGTCAGGCGCATGGACAGAGAGGCACGTAGGACACCTCAAAAAACCATAGGCCTTAAAGCCACTGGAGAAAATTGCGACTTGCTGGATTTCAACAGTGTAGAGCCTGCAAAAATAAACATCCCCTACTCATTCAAAAACACAGATTTTTTTTTTGGTTGGGGGAAATCACATTTTTTTCTTTCTTTCTCTTTCATTGGCCTTTTGGGGTCTCTCTCTCTGTCTGTCTCCTTTTAATTTTTTCTTTTTCTTTTTTTTTTTTTGCTTTTTTCCCTTTATTTTGCCCTCTACTTTTTCTTTATTCTTCTTTGTTCACTTCTGTTATTTTTATCTAATACTGTGAAATTCCTTTTATTTCTCAATAGGATTCATCTCAATATTCTCTCCTTCTCATCTTCCATTGATTAATCTTGCAAATTTTACTTTTTTCATTCTCTAGTTCCCCAGCCCCTCTACCTTTGGTAGTATAACCATTAAGCTTTATGAATCTTTAGATAATTAACTCTGTGCTCTTTTTATTGAATACTGCTCTATTTTTGGTGGGGGTATAGGTGTTGCATTTAGTAGACATTTACTGTATGTCACATTTTGGTTCATCTTAGTGTTTATATTATGATTATAGATTACTTTTCTATGGTCAAGAGTGGTACACCATTCTTGGTTCTTAGGGTATGTCAATATTCAGTTTGTCTTTGATGCTATTATTGTTGATGATTTTATTGCCATTACCGAGGTAGCATGGTTGTTGTAACTAATTGTTTTTCTTGCTATGGCAATATCTGGATTGCCTTTGTGTCACTAACAGTACGGTGGCCCATTCCTGGGGAACTGGGTGCTGAGCCAAATGCACTTCAACCTCTCCTCCCAAATAAATGGCAGTGGTTGGACCCTGGAATTGAGGTAAGTGTCTATGGTTTGCCAGACCCAGAGAGCATCACTGAAAAGCAGACAATAACCAAAGAGGTTTCCATACTAGCAGCAAACTCTTCCAAAATAATCAATCCATAAACCTCAGCACAGAAAAACACAACCTCCCCCCTAAAAAACAACAGAAGAACAAGAATACAAGGCAACAAATGCCTCCAAATATTTTCAACTCCTCTAAAACTGACACATAAGGCATGAAGTGGAGGAAATCAAAAGCCACACAATTGAATTACTCGAGAGAATTAACAGAAGAGATTAAAAAAGAGATTAGTAATGTTTTCAGTGACCTCAAAGAAGATATAACTAAACAGATAATGGATTTAATAAAGAAAAATATTAGCAAGTTTAAAGAACACTAAGAAAAAGCTGGATGAGGTAAATGAAACAATACAAAACATGAATGACTAGTTTAGCAAAGAATTTGAGGCCACAAGAAGGCACCAAACAGAAATTCATGAGTTTAAAAACTCTATTGAAAGTATGGGCAGCAGGAGTGACCAATCTGAGGTTGAAGTACCTAAAAGAGCTGACATTGGTGATCAATCACTCACAGATACTTTAAAAAACAATGAGAGAGAAAGAAAAATGAATTCAAAAGTTGCTAGATGCACAAAGATTAACTGGAATTAGTGAAAAATAAGAAGACAACATAAATGGCATAAAAACTTGTTTACTAAAATAATAGCAGAAAACTTTCCAAATATGGAGAAAGAATTAAACATACAGATAGACAAGGCATACAGAATCCCAAATAGCCACAATGAGAAAAGAACCTGTACTGGGTATATCCTAATCAAAAACTCCAAAGTCTAACACAAGGACTAAACCTTAAAAACTACTAGAGGAAGGTAACTAATCACTTATAAAGGAAAACCCATTAGAATTCCAGCAGACTTCTCAACACAAACTTTAAATTCCAGAAGAGCTCAGAGTTAAGTATTTCAAGCCCTAAAAAATGACAACTTCCAAACTAGACTGATATATCCTACAAAATTATCTTTCAAAATTGATGGAAAAATAAGATATCTCCAAGAAAAGAATACCTTAAGAAATTCATGACTACCAAATCAGCACTCCAAAATATTCTCAAGGATATGTCAGAAAGAGACAATGAAGCTAACAGTACCAAAGGGTCAAAGTGTCCAGGGTGATCAGTTAATTAGGAGGAAAAAAAAAAGCAGCAGAAAAATAATACAATGACAGAAATAAGTCAATAGCTTTTAGAAATAACTCTTAATGTGAATGCTTTCAATCCTCCAATCAAAAGACACAAATTGGCAGAGTGGATCAAGAAACAAAAGCCAATCGTATAACATATACAAGAAACACATTTAACCTAAAAGGAAATTCATAGACTAAAAATCAAATCAGGATAGAAAACAACGCTTGATACAACAGGAATCCCAAAACAAGCAGGAGTATGTATCTTATTTTCAAAGTGAACTTAAAGCCAAAATTGATCACAAGAGGCAAAGAAGGTCACTACATATTTGTTAAGGGAACAATTCAATAGGAAGAAATAACAATTATAAATACATATGCACCAAACACCAGTGCACCCAACTTCATAAAATAAATACTACTGGGAATAAAAGATCAGCTAAATATCAGTACAATTACTTTGGGGGACCTCAATTTCCCACTGTCACAAACAGACAGACTAACTGGCCAAAAAAATCAACAAAAAAAAAAATCAGAGTTGAACCAAATTTTCGAAAAATGGACTTAATATATATCAACAGATGTTTCATCCAACAAGAACAGGATACACCTTCCTCTCAGAAGCACATAGAACTTTCTCCAAAATAGACCACATAGTAGCCAAAAAACATGCTGACATAAATGCAAAAGAACTGAAATTATCCCCATGTATATTATCGGATCATAATGAAATTCAAATCAATGGAAAAAGAAACCAGAGAAGCTATGTAAATTCATGAAAATTAAAAAACGTGCTATTGAATAATCAATAGGTCACAGAAGAAATCAAGGAAGAAACTAAACAGTTACTGGAATCAAACAATAATGCCAATATAACATGGGACACAGTGAAAGCAGTCCAATGAGGGAAGTTTATAGCTGTGAATGCCCACATCAGAAAAACAGAGCAACCCCAAATAAATAACCGAATAATACAATCTATGATCCTAGAAAAACAAGAATCATTCAAATCTAAAGCTAGTGTGAAGAGGGGAATTATAAATATCAGAGCAGAAATTAACAAAGTTGTGACTAAAAACACAATATAAAGAATCAATCAATCAAAGATCTGGTTCTATGAAAGAATAAACACAACAGATAAAACCATAGCCAATCTTATGAAAAAAGGAGAGCAAAGACCAAATGCCATGCAATTAGAAATGAAAAAAGTGAAACCACAATGGACACTGAGGAAATCCAGGACATTGTTAGCAATTATTTAAAAAATGTGTACTCCAATAAATTGAAGAATTCAGAAGAAACAGACAGATTCCAACACATATGAATTACCAAACTGAACCAGAAAGACTTAAAAATTCTGAATAATCCAGTAACAGGCAACAAAACTGGAAGAGCAGTAAAAATCCTACCAATTAAGAAAAGCCCAGCTTCTAACTGATTCACTGCTGAATACTATAAGAATTTAAGGGAAGATCTAATGCCAATACTCCTCAACTGTTTAATAAAATTAAAAGGGAAGGAATACTTCTACATTCATTCCTGGAAGGTGGCATTACCCTGATTCCAAAATCAGACAAGGACGTAACTGAATAAGAGAGCTACAGACCAATCTCTTTAATGTACAGACCAATCTCTTTAATGAACAGGGACACAAAAATCCTCAAAACACTGGAAAACAAAATGAAACAAATCATCAAAAACATCACATATCATGACCAAATAGGCTTCATCCCAGAGATGTAAGGATAGTTCAGCATATGAAAATCAGTAACTGTAATACATCACCTAAACAGAATCAAAGATAATACATACATTTTAATAGGTGTAGAAAAAGCCTTTAATACAATCCAATATCCATTCATGATAAAAACCAAGAAGAAAGTAGGTATGAAAGGACTTAATCTGATAAAAGTCATTTACGGCAAATCAATGTCCACATCATATTAAATGGGGAAATGCTGAAAGTGTTCCCTCTTAAATCAGGATCAAGACAAGGATGTCTACTGTCACCACTTCTATTCAACAAAGTACTCAAAACATTAGCCAGAGCAATCAGACAAGAGAAAGAAAGAAAAAAAGGAGGTATGTGTAGCAAAGGAAGAAGTTAACCTATCATTTGTAGAGAACATGGTCCTGTATACAGAAGAGCCAAGAAATTCCACCAAAAGACTCCTAGAATTAATAACCAAACGCAGCAGTGTAGCAGGATACAGAATTAACACACAGCCATCAATAGCGTTCCTGTATACCAATAATGAAATCAGAGAAAGAATTAGGGAAAAATATCATTCAGAGTAGTATCAAGAAAAATTACATTAAGTGAAAGACTTTTACACAAAACTCTGAAAAATGATATTGAAGAGGACATCAGAAAATGAAAAGATAGTTCCTGTTCCTGGAGAGAGAGACCAAAATAGTCAAAATGGCCATACTTCCAGAACTGATATGGAGATTTAATGTAATCCCAATCATCCCAATCATAATGCCAGCAGCATTCTTCACAGAAACAGAGAAAACAATCCTAAAATTCACATGGAGCCAGAAGAGACCCAGAATAGCAAACACAATCCTGGGCAACAAGAATAAAGCAAGAGGCATAATAATCCCAGATATCAAGGTGTATTACAAAGCTACAGTGACAAAAACAGCATGCTACTGGCACAAAACCAGACATGTGCATCAACTGAAGAGAAAATAGGATTCAAAAGCAACCCCAGAAACATTCCAATAACTGACCTTTGGCAAAGAAGCCAAAAACATACATTGGAGGAAACACAGACTTTCAATAAATGGTGTTGGGAAAACTGGCTATAGACATGCAGAAAATTGAACTAAACCTCTGTATCTTACCAAAATCAAAATGAATCAAAGATACAAATTTTAAAACAGAGACAATCTGCTAGAAGATAAAAAAGGTAAAACTCTTGGCATAGATTTAGGTAAGATCTTTCTCATCAAACACCAATTATACTAGAAATAACATAAAAAATCTATAAATGGGAACATATCGGATTAAAAAGCTTCTGCACAGTAAAAGAAACAACCAACAGAGTGAAGAGAAAACCTACAGATTTGGAAAACATTTTTGCCAGCTATTGTTTGGCCAAAATATAGATACTGAGGAAAAAAGTCTACTTTCTTAGTTCATGAATAAGTATAATATACACTTTTTATAAATCAGTATCAGAAATTAGATACATAAGTCATTACAAGTAGAGTCCTGAGTGGTTGAGGAATTAATAAGCACCAGAAAAACAAACATCCTCAAGTAAAACTGTTTGCAAGAGAAACTCTCATCCCAATGCCTGTTAGGTGGACAGGCAAAATTTTGTGTGATTTAACTTCAGTGGTGCCAGAAAGCCCTTTTCAATACTAAGAAATATTTCTTGCCTTTATCTTCCTAGCTCATGCCAAACATCTACTTTTAGAGATACATTTTTAATCTTTTTTGTCAAAACTTTTGTTTCTGTTAAAATTAAATAGTCATGAGAAGTATAAGATAGCAAGCCATGTCAGTTACTTATGGTTTAGCATGAATTATTGTCTTTTTCCACCATAGTCTTTCAAATACACCTTGATGAGGAGAGCCAGAACAAGAAACTTGTACTTGTATCCAAAGAAACCTAGGTCACAGCAACTGTCGTAAAATAGCAGCACAGTTTGTAATAGCTAAATCTTGGAAACAGCCGAAATACCCATCTACAGCAGAATGGATAAAGAAGATGTGGGTTTTTTTTTTTTAATACAATAGAGTACTACTCTGCCATAAAGAACGATAAGCTTGAGATATTCCTAGGTAAATGGATGCATCTTGAGACCATACTCTTAAGTGAAATAAATTGGACACACATGTTTAAATACTGCATTGTGTCTCTGGTGTGAGAAACTGAAAGTGTAAATAAAGACTAAAATGTATTATATTGGGAAAGGGAATAAAATGTCCAAATGGGAAAGGGAACAAGAGAGGGGGAAAGGAACAGAGGGACAAGAGAAATAAGAAATGGAAGGAAAAAATGGAAGCAAAACTTTTGTAAATAGGGAGGGGGGAGGGAGTAAAGGGAGGGAATGGGAAAAAAAGAAGCAACAAGGTATGTCATGTACAGCTACAAATCCCCTATGATGAATGTTATCACTATGTACATCTAAAATGTACCATTAAAATAGAATTAAAAAAAAAGATGTTGGAGTTTACAAATATCAGCGATATTCTACAATCTACTTTTTACACTATCAAAAGAAGTATTTTGTTAATTTATTTCCAATCAGAATGCTCATTCAAATATGTTACATTCTTCTGGTCAACAAACATGTTTGGAACTTTTGTGCACCAGGAGTCTGATATTTAAAGGCCCAAGAAACAGGACCCTGTCCTCAAAGAGCCTTCAGTCTAGTTATACTTTATGGCTGTTCTTCATCTTTAGACACTAAGGTCCTGTCACCAGATAATATTTTCATTGTATAGATTTAAGGTGTACAGCATCATTGGACAGACACATGCACAGTGAAATAATCAGTACTGTTCAGCAAATTTTCCTGTAGATCACCTTCTCTACATAGCTTTGTTGCGTATGGTTTCATCAGTTAAAATCAACTCCCTTAGCACATTTTTCAGTATAAATAATAAAATATTAATTATAGTTTCATTCTGCATATTAGATCTCTAAACAAAACCATCCTACATAACTGTACAGCCCTACCCTTTGATCTACTTCTCATTTCCTCTCCTTCCCTTGTCCTCTTAATGTTCTTTCTATTATGTTCCTCTACTCCACATAAAAGTGAGTTCGTGTAGTATTTGTCTTCCTGTTCCTGGATTATTTCACTTAGCACAGTGTTCTACAGATTCAACCATGTTGTTACAAATGGTAAAATCTTTTTTATGACTGAATAATACTCTAGTCTGTGTTTTTTATATTTCTTCATTCATTCATCAGTTAATAGACACTTGTTTCCCTAGCTTGACTATTACAATCAATGTGCAGTCTAATATTAATACACGAATATTTTTATCTAAATAAGCTAGCTAAATATTCATTTTACCAACTGGTTGATAATATAGATAATTTAAAACACTTATTGATATACATTTTGAACTGAGTGAAGCTATTTAATACATATGTATATGATCATATTAGTAAAAAAGTATACATTGCACATATTTATATATTCTCTCTCATATTCCTTTTTCCCTTTTCTATCTGATCATTTTCTTTCTTACTCTGAAAAGCAATAATCTACACACATAACTGAAAGAAAATTACAATGCAAATTGCTAAAATATCTGCCTATAAAATATATCACAACAGCTGTTAACAAAGAATATATTCCAAAGTAGCAGGAACAGATAAGAGGAACAATAAAATAATAGAGTGGTGAGCAATAAAATTTGATAATTTCTACTCTTTTTTATGACAAATTTATTTCTTAGAATGAGCTACTGACAAGCAATTACAATTGAGTTAATTGAAACATATAAAACAATAAAAAGCACAATCAGATCCAGGGTATGATGAAACAGATCTTACTCAGAGAAGTGACTTCTGAACTTTTTAGGGGCTTAACATTTTAATGTTCCTATCTTTACTCCAGGCAAACAAATATTTTTGCTTTGAAATTAATTTTTTAAAGACCTCTTTTTAAATTTGAACAATCTTTTAAGTATCTAAGTACTCGAAGGAAGTTGGTTTCTGTTCCATGAGAATACAATTTTGTTTGGATTAGGAAAAATATAAAACCAACGAAAGTTGTGATCAGTGGAAAGGGGAGATAAATACCTAGGCAAAGAGGGGCAATATCAAAAGGGGGTTATGGAACTAGTGAGATCTGCTTTCCTACTGCTTAGAACCTTCGCAGCCGCCTGAGGACTTTGCATTTGTAACTCAAAGTTGCCTTCTGTGTATTTGGTTACATACTGAAGGAAAGTTTGCTGCTTGCCTTTTCTACCTAAATGGCTTGAAGCCTCTTAGGAGGAGCTTCTGGAATATGATCTTTAAGAGGGCAAGGACGTAGCTCTGCTTTTTACTTGCAGATGTACATCCTAACTCTTAGAAGAGTGTATGTCACTAAAGGTACTTGTGTTACTCATTGTGAGTTACTGGCATTTTAAGCAGAACAAGTTTTGTTCAGTTTCGGTTATTTTGTTATTGTGGAGTAGGGTGGTCTAATATGTCGGACACTGAACATCCTGAGCTGCTGTTAATTAACTACCAAGGCCTGCCTCAGTTATCACAGCAAAGCAGTATCTGCATATTTTCAAATGTGTACTGGGAAACAATTCCATCCCCAGTAGAACTGGTTGAAGGAAAAAAATGTGATAAATGGAGGTTAATAAGGAAAAGGTTCTTCGTAAATATTGTATTTAAAGTAGACTATAAAGGTGGCTCTCAGCCTTCTATGATCCATGTGATCAAATGCATATCAATGGCCATCAGATTAAAAAATATCATTTTTACGCACCATAAAGATGGATATATCTGCTGTAGATATCAGAAAAGATATTTCCCTTGTAATGACTCATAAAGAGAATAAAAACTCTGGGATACAGTGGACCAGAGTCTTAATATCCAACATTCAAATGGGCAATGATCATGAATTAATAACATTAAGTTTAAAAAAAGAGAGACTACTTGAGGCCCTGAGTTCGATTCCCGGTACCAAAAAAAAAAAAAAAAAAAGAGAGAAACTACAATGTAAAACTATCTTTCCATTATGATTATAGTTATATGAAATTACATGTGCATATGGGCCAAAGCAAAAGTGAGAAAAATAAACAAAGCTCAAATTTCTGGAGTTTATTTCAGATGAATTCCTTATTCCTACATTCTGCTATCTTATTATTAGAATATTTGTGAGCTATTTCTGTTCAATAAAAATATGTATCAAAATGAATTACAGGCTATAGTATCCAATAATACATAAGAAAATAATCTGTTTTAATGGTCAATATCCAACTATTTTTACTGTGAATACAGGCCCTGAAAACATAGATAACTCCATAAAAGTATTAACCAACAATTTAAAGACAATTCTATTAATTTCTACAAATGAGAATTTTTAAAAAGGGTAATAGGAAATTTGAAGAATAAATAACTTATGAGAAGCTCCAAGAGGCTACAATGCCTCACTTTGTTTGATCTATAAATTACTGAACTATGAAAAGATTTTTATTTGTATTTAAAGAATCACACCAGAAAAGTTTCTTATTCCTACTCTGATATTTACAAAATATCAAATACTGCCTTTATGTCCTATAAGATTTAGAGATGAAGAATCATGTAAATATTAGACTTCAACATTCAAGGTTTTCAGTCATTGTTACACTTCTATAAAGCTGTTTAAATAAGTACTTCCAGAATGACTGCTGTGACTCTGTATTATATCAACACTCCATCTCTTCTCCTCAGAGACTCTCCTCTCCTTGCCCCCACCTCCTCTGCCTGCTTTACATTATAGCAAAACTCACACATCAGCAAATTCACAGGATTCTTTGCCTATGCAATCAGAGACCACGGAGGGAATTTTTTCCTGAAGATTTCATTTATCATCAAAGCACACTACTGTGCCTTGTTATACTGGATTACACATATTTTAGTTTACACTGAGGGAATATAATTTAGGGATACAGAATCCTTGGTTTAGGATGTGCCACCTCAAGTCCTTACATGAATGATATAAAATAAGTTAAAATCTTCTTGCAATGCAAGTTACTTAGTGTCCAGTTTAGTTACTGTAACACACTCCAGCGAAGTGGTTTAAAAGTTCAATGTGGAACTTTTCATTTACTCCTCTATGTGCTCTGGAATGAAAACTCAGTTATTCAGTAAAAATAAAATCAGTGAGACAGTCCCAAGTGAAAGGCGTCATCACTTATGCGACAGGAGACAGTGTGGCACACGCCCTCCAGAGTGCACGGTTTCATGGGAGGGATAAATATTTAAAGCTCTGACCATGCTGTAAAGTGGAATAAACAGAACTCTCTTAGAGATAAAAACTCCTGTGGGGAGGGGCCAGAGGAAGCAAAGGTAGATGCTGAAGTAACCTTCATTCAAAAGGGAATAGCAATATCCTATAAGCAATATCTGAGCATTTAAAAATTGTTGGTGCCTGTGTTGCGAATGATAGAGTCTGTTGGAAAAATAAATTTATTTGAGGCTTTTAAACTTTCTCTCCCTGTTTTTTTTTTTTTTTTTTTTTTTTGTTTGTTTTTTGTTTTTTTTTGTGGTGCCGGGGATCGAACTCAGGCCCTTGTGCTTGCAAGGCAAACACCCTAATCACTGAGCTAAATCCCCAGCCCCCTCCCTGCCCTTTTGTTAGACTAAAATGTTCTTTCAATACATAAGAGAAACAAGGACGTTATACTGGGTCTGTGATACA
>PVJO010015708.1:0-44216 GCA_004026905.1 Hystrix cristata
GCAAATAAATATATGAAGAAATGTTCAACATCACTAGTCATTCGAGAGATGCAAATCAAAACAACATTAAGATTCCACCTCACTCCAGAAAGAACTGCGTATATGGAAAAATCAACCAATAACAAATGCTGGCGGGGCTGTGGGGAAAAAGGAACTCTCCTCCACTGTTGGTGGGAATGTAGACTGGTCCAGCCACTGTGGAAATCAATATGGAGATTCCTCAAAAAACTACAACTGGAGGTTCCATTTGACCCTAGGTGGAATCTTAACGTCATTTTGATTTGCATCTCTCAGATGACTAGTTGCTGCCTAGTCTCTCAGAAGCAGCACTCAGTATCAACAGATCAGGGAAACAACACTTTCTTCTTTGAGGCCCAAGCAGCCGCAGGACTAACTGAATGCGGAAGCCTCATGATTGCTTGTGAATTGCCCAGGACAAGGGCCCTGCCTGTCTCCATTTCAGAAACCATTACTTCTCGCCTGCGACACAGCCCCAGAGAGTACATAGTCTCCCCCCAGAAAACCAGCTAAAACTAATTTCCAAAATACTTCCAACAATGCTCTGACCCACAAGCCCAGCCAAATGAAATTAAATTCCACCTTTCTTGAAGGTGAGTCTTCGCTCATGTGTGAGCTACAGACTGATGTTTAATTTCAAATCCCCAAACAACAAGGCTATTGATCTTAGTACATATAAAGATTAATATTGCTGAAGAGGACAGATGGAGGGAAACAGCCAGGCAATTACAAGTAACATCCAGTGAAGAAATATGATAAATATTTAATAAGTTGAAGAAACTACTAATGCAGGAGAAACTAGCAGAGTTGGAAGAGGGGGTGACTGTGTCTATGCAGGGATAAAGAAAGACAGAGAGAGACAGAGAGAATCAGAATTTACTACTTAAAAACCAACTCTCTGAATTCATCTTTGTTATCGGGCCAGAGGACTGAGAATTTTTGACTGTCTCCCAGCCCTTTCTGTTAAAGGAAATTAGAACTGAGTCACACAATGAGAACTACGTATAGAACTTCTTGGGTTTGCAGTGAGAAATGTGGCATCAGGAGCAAGCAATGTGTCGTCAAGAAGGAGTCCCAAACTAGCCTACCTTGGGAACAGGAAATGACGAGACAAAATAACGTTAGATTGGATGTTTGTACCCTCCAAGGGCACAAGAAAATGTAACTGGAGGTTAACTGGGTTCAAATCACTTAAAATTATGTTTTATATTGGCAGAAAAGTATTTCCTGTTACAACACCTACGTAAGTTCCAGCATCAACCAACCTTACATAAAATTGTTTAATTTAAATAAGATTTTATATATACCACGGTACCTTGGTTCACGAATTTAATTTGTTCCACAATTTTGGCAACGAGCTCGTTTGTATGTTTGTGTGGGAAAGACGGCCACAGTTGTTTGTCACCTGATGCAGAGTTTGCGAACAAAAACAAAATTTTGCCAAACGCTTCTGTTTTTGAGGAAAACTGTTTGCAAACAAAAGTGTTCGTGAACCAAGATACCACTATATATAGAAAGAGAGAGAGACACAAAGACAGGGAATCTGTAAAGGACTTTTTATCTGTTCATTCATTGACAGAAACATTATATTATTTCCATATCTTGGCTGCTATAAACAAAGCAATAATGAGCATGAAATGTAGATCTTTCTTTGAGGTTCTGATTTCTTTTTTTTGTCAGAAGTGGGGTTGATGGACCGTACAGTAGGTCTACTTTTAATTTTTTGAGAAATTTCCATATTGTTTTCGATACTAACTTACTCATGTATATTTTCACTGACATTGTAAAAGGGTTCCCCTTTCTCCACATCCTTGCCAACATTTACTCTTGGATTCTTTGGTAAACACCACCCTCACAGGTGTGAGTTGTTATCTCACTGTGATTTTCACTCACATTTCCCTCATGATTACTGACACAGAGCACATTTTCATCTACCTGTTAATCCAGATATATGAACTATTGTTAATATTATGATTGTTTTTCTCTTCAATTCCAGGTTATACTCTCATTGAGAAGAATTCATCCTCCACTCTCCGTTCAGAACCACTATGTTTACAGAACAAGTTCCCCTGCTTTCTATTAGCATTTTCTTCAGCTCTTTTTAAAATCCAATGCCAACAAATATCTAGAACTATATTAAGAGGAAAAACAAATGTTTTCTCTGAGTCTCATATGATCCTTTAGGTCAGAGTCTAACCCAAAATGGAAAAGAAGAATCATCGTCATTGGGGATGTTTTGCACTTATTTATGCAATCACACTACCCTTTCCCCACCTTGTTCCAAAAGTTCCACTGATCGAATCCTGAGGTTTATATCACAGGGGAAGAAGCACAGAAGATGGGTGAGGAAGGCTATGTAACAAATGAGATGGGCCTGTCTCTCTCCCAGCCTCTGTTCCAGGCCATCTACGTGGTTCCATTTACGGTCCAGTGCTCACTTGGATACTGGACTGTGCCAAAAAGATACATTTCTACTCATTTCTACGCCTTCCATACATTTCCCTCCTCCCTTATAGACACCCCTCAGTAAATCACTGCCCTGTCTGGGACTCTGCTTTTAAGAAACCCAACCACAGATAGTAGTCTCAAACCCAACTAGCTATTAGTAGGGTTAATGGGGTCGTTGTGTAAAAGGTTCTTTAATCACAGCCCATGAAGATAATGAACCAAGGGCCAGGAAAAGTGCACATTTAAAATAATTAGTCATCATCATCATTGCTCCTTAACTTTCCAACCCTATAAAAACTTGCAAAAGGTTTTGTGTGCACTTAAGAAAGAGGACCATCATCCTTCCCCATTTCAAGGTGGACAAACTGGACCTCAGAGAGGTTAGGTTCTGTGTGTGCAGACCAGCCATAAACATTTGATGGCCATTGCTTGAACTAGGGTTTGAGCACTGTGGCAGACATGGTGGGTTTACTCACTGGGCACCCAACCCAATCGGCTCCCCTCACTCTTCTCTGGAAACCAGAAAGTACAATACATACTTTCCCAGACTCCCCAGTACCTCAGGGTATAGAGGGAACTTGTCTCCTGTCTAGTCAATAAACGCCTCTAGGGAGGACTTTTGTCCCCAAACAAAAAGCAAAGTCTCAAAATGAAGTGAAATCTGGGCCTGGCGGCACAGGCCTGTAATCCCAGCACTCGGGAGGGTGAGGCAGGAGGATCACTGCAAGATGGAGGACAGTCTGGGCTACATAGTGAGACCCTGTCTCAGAAAACCAAAAAACATCAAAATGAAGTGAACTTCTTCTTCCTAACTACCTAGAACATGACATGAGGCTGGCAGAAAGTAGGCGTTGGGAATGAAGATGATGCAGAAGAAGAAATGCAAATGTGAGAGATGATGGAAGACCAAGACGAATAGGCTGGAACACACGGGCTCGGCACAGCCTGTCTCTGGTTACAAGCAGCCCCATGCCAGCATCAACTCAGGCAAACCTCGACCCAGCTTCAGAGATATTTAGAAATTTCACTATGGAGAAGCTCAAGTGTTTTTTTGTTGTTTTGTATTATTTTGTTTTTGGTCCTGGGGATGGACAGACGCAGGGCCTCGTGCATCCAGGCAAGGCCTCTCCCACTGAGCTGCCCCCAGCCCCAAGTGTTGTTTAAAAAGTTGGAAAGGGAGGTGTATAAAAATCTCAACATACCTCCAAACACGTCAGCCTTCTGAAGAGAAAAGACATGCAAGATTGTGACAAATGGTGCTTATTTTCCAATGATGGAAGACCTGACTCCAGCTCACCACAAAATGAGATGTCTCTGCATACCTGTAGGTAAATGCTTTCTTTCCTACCGAACATAGTCCAAATATCATTTTATGTCATCTAATATATAGATCAAGAAATACTAATCCTATGTGACAGGTTCTATTTTTACCTCCTCTGTAGATGTGGAAACCAAAGCTATAGGACTACGCTGTCCAGTGCGATAGCCTCTAGCCCTCTGAAGCTGTTTTTAATTTGAATCTAAATTAAATTCAATTACAATTCAGTTCCTCAGTCATACTAGCTGCAGTTCGAATGTTCAATAAACAGACAAACTCTACGTGTCACATTGGATCACCCCGAATTAGAATATTTTCTTCACCAGAAAAAGTTCTGTTGGGCAGTGTGCTCTAATTGTTGGAGCCGTTACCCGAGATTCTGTGACCTTTGAGAACGGGTTTGTCCCAGGCTCGACCTCACAGCCATGCATGCCCTCCTCCGGCCAGTGCATTGCTTTCTACTGCCTTGGTGACAAGTCAGCACAGGTCTAATGGCCAATAAAAATACAAATCATAAACGTCTTAAGGTTGGACATCAGCAGTGAGTGTCACTGGGTTAAAACCAAGATTTGGGACAGCTCTGCCTTTCTGGGGCCCTTGGGCAAACCTCTTCCTTACTTTTCCTGCCTCTGGACACCTCCTGACCCCTTGCCCAGCAGCCCTTTTTCCATCTTCAAAGCCAGAAACTTCCAGCTGAATATTCTCCACACTGACAGCTCTCAGGTTCTGCCTCTTTTTCCTCCCTCTTCCACTCACAAGAACATGTGATTACACGGGACCAACACAGACAATCCAGGAAATATGGGAGAACACGCCCACCTTGAGGTCAGCCCATCGTCGATTTTACTCCCATCTACATGCTAATTCCTTTTCCCATGTTCCTGGACATATTCACGAATTCCAGGGATTGGGATGTGGACATCTTCAGGTCCCCGTTTCTGCCTTCCACAGATAACATCAAGCCCCACTATGACCTGACTCCACCTGTTTTTCTACCTTCTTGACTTTCAATCCTTTCCACATTCCTTTACCTCAGCCGACAAAAGTGCTCTCTGTCCTCCAGATACACCATTCATTCCAGCAGACATGGTCAAATCACTTTCTATGTTTCCTTCATCCTGAGGAACGAAGGGGCTTTCGATCTGTCCCAGCTGGAGGATTGTTTCCCCAGGCCCTCATTTTTCAACATTTCCTTTTCCAGAAATAGCATTTTGAAGCCCTATCCACAGCCTAATTTAAGCACATCTGAATTCTATCTATTCTAAAAATTCAGTTCAATTACAACCTCATCCACACGACAATATCTGAGATTGCTGCCGTGCCACATGGAGATCAATGCTGGGCATTTTGGCTGCAGCTCCAGAGATGTTTCCAGCCACGCCCAGTTGCCTGCTTTGGTACATACTACAGCAGGCACACCAAACTTGGACTCCGGGGTCAGAGGCCTTGGTTTGAATCCCACAAGAAATGACTGTGCCTTCTAAGAACAAAAGAGCTTTCTCCTCTCTACTTTGCTTATGTGTGGGGGGAAAATGGTTGGTACTAAGGTCCATGAGATATTTATTTTACTTCATTTCACCTCCGTCATTCTTTTTACTCTTCTGAATGAATAGACTCATCTTCACATTGTTCCCACGTCCTTCTCGGGATCCTTGCAGAGTGTCTGGGTAGAGCACCATCAAGGACCTGGGAAGGCACAGTGCCACACAAGGCCAAGGGCACTGGATAGCGACAGAAGAATCTAAATGTGAAAGAAATCTGGGATTGTACTAAGGAGGACAGATGGAAAATAAAACCATACTTTCCAGTATGATTTATCTACAGTCATTTATGACAAGACATTTTAGGACAAATGGGCCCCAGTGGAGGAGCAGATCTCTCAAGGTAATTCAGCCATCTGGGAGGTTTTCAGATTGTTTGTATTCAGCAGGTCCCCTAAATGCGAGCCAACAGCTTCGTCTCTTGTTCACAGACGAATAAGAGGACTCATTCTGCCCTGGGGAAGGGGTGAATTTTTAGCTTTCTGGACATATAAGAGACCACAGTAAGCATACACAAAGTCATCTAGGGTTGTTTTTTTTTTTTTGACACTTTATTGGTGGTTTAGAAGATTTTCAAGGGTAGTTTTGACTACACAATTTGTACCTCCTGTTCTAACTTTAAGCACTAGCTCCCACATAAGAAAGGGCTCTACTCTTAAGTCCTTTAGCACCTCAGCCCTCAAGAGTCATTCGTATTACAAAAGTTTTTGAAAGGGCTCTCCAATTCTAATAGAAACTCGTCCTGCTGAATCTTAGTATTTGTGTTTGCCTTTAAACAACTCATACATTGGTTTAATGTGTGGGTGTTTCCTCAGCCTCATTTCAGCTGCTTTCAGCATCCTGGGCCCTGGCCCCAAGAGCTTAGGGTCAGCTGGGCTTTGACATTTAATGATTAAAGCAGCAATTATACCACTGAGAAGAGTGAAATTGAGAATGAATCCAGCAGCTGATGGTGGGTGAGGCTGAGAGGAGTCTTGGGGACGATCACTGAAAGCCACAGACACCACCAAGCAATTCACTCAGGGGCTTATGTAACCAAATGACAGCCAACACTGTGTGCTTTACAAAATTACAAAATAGGCTTCGCTCCTATTCCCACCTTATTATCCAAGAAAAGTGCATGCAATATAAAACACCGCCTGGTGTGTGGGAGGCAGAGAATGAGCCCAGAAGGAAGGACACCTCAGACTCAGACCTCATCTTTCAGCTCAGCTGCTGGGCGATTCAGTTTCCTATCAAAAAGTGAAGGGAGTTTTCTCCAGTGTGTTCCCGGTAGCACCCATTGGGGAAAGTGTTGTGCACACAACAAGGCCTGTAGCTTGGCACACGAGGGGTGAAGATGAACAAGAGGAGGAAAGCTGCCAAGGGGCACTTTGACTGAGGTGCAAACATCCCAAGATGAGGTGCACAAGTCAGCACACCCAGAAAAGACCAGATCCTCATTGCAGAAGCAGCAGAAGACACTGGAGTCGGAATGAGCCTGGTTTGAATCCAGGCCCTGCCATTTTGTCTCCTTGAAACCTCAGGAACCAAACTTAACTCCCCAGGAAAATGTACAAAGTAGGATCCTGGTGAGAACTAAACAAGATTTTTTTTTTATTTGGCAACCACCATTATAAGAATTAACTCCTGACCACAATGCTGAGAAACTATTATTGCCACCCCATTTTGCAGATGGGAAGACCGAGACCCGGAGAGCTCAAAGGACAGCCTACACTTGAACCCACGAGGCTGGCTCAGCTCTGTGCTCGTCACCACAGCGCAGATGGTCCTGCAAGCACAGCCCCAGCCATACAGACAAGCACAGGATAAACAACCGGCAAACGTCAGTACCTCTTAAGTTAATAAACACAAAAAGTCATGCACGCTTTTAGACAGTCATTGCCCAATATTGTGTATGACAGAGATTTTTATTCTTTGTCCGACCTTTACTAACAGGAGTCTGTGAGATCAGACGTGTTCCTTAATCCCTAACCTTCAGGGTCTGCCGAGAAACAAAGATAATAGCAACTACTTCACAGTGTTGCTTCAAGATTAATTGAGATAATACAGAAAACCTACGAGAGGTCTGGAATATAGCAGCACAATATTTCAGCGTAACTATTTTTTATTATTTAAAACATCCTCCTCATCTGCCTGTCACTCTCCCAAGCCAGCTCAAATCCTCCTCCTCAGAGATTTCTCCAGGGCTCCTCCCTAAAATTCCATCTCCCTACACTGTAGAGGGAGCGTTGCTTTCGGGAGTTTTAAGAGACTACAGTAGCCACACGCAACATCCGCCTTCCCACTAGAGAGCGAGTTCCTGGGCCAGCAAGGCGCCGCCTCCGCCTTGGTAGGAGCCTCAGTGCCAGCCTGCCTCCCGCCCCGAGCTCCTGGGCAGAAACCCTGTGCAACCTTTCCGTTTTTCAGCCCGCCTATTAAGCGGGTCACTAGTTCTGGCTCCCGGACAGCCCTCTGACTGCACCTCCCTCTCTCCACCGCTCCTCCCAGGGCCCCCGTTAGGAGCTCCTGCACGGAAGGAGATAACTGGCGCTCCATAAAGACCCTGCCCAAAGCTGAAGCCGGAACTGGATTTTTTAATGCGTAGATCCCCTCACTCCTCTGCTGCGTCCTCCCAACCATTCCTTTGAACACCCGAAATCCTCCATGTGCTGCCCCTGAGGTCCTCCGCCTCTCCGCATCAGCTCCCCTTTTCTCCCGGTACCCCAGCCATGCCGGCCTTGCCGTCTTCAGACTCAGACTTGCGGCTGCTTTGGTCGGGACAGTCCTTCCCTTCGGTGCCCACCCCGCTCTCTCCCGAGCGCCCACTCCCTCTTCCTCAGGAAGCCCCTCAGACGAGGGCCCTGCACCTGCTGCTGCTGCGTGCTCCTGCATCCGTGACTCCCCTGCTCATCTACCCTCCAGCCAGAGCCGGCTGCTGTCACCACAGTGGGACTCGCAAAGGACATTGGTCTTACAGCTGCATTTTTTAAAAAACAAGAAGCAGATGAAATTCATTTTAATATGTTGTTTACTCCAATGTCCCAAAGATTGTCATTTCCACGTATCATCAAGATAAACATGTATTAAAGGTATATTTTCATTTTTATACATAATCTTTGAACTCCAATGTGCGTATTATGCTCAGAGCTCAACTCAGACTAGACTGGCCCATTCCAAGTGCACAGTCGCCTGTGGCGAGTAGCTGCCACAGTGGGCAGGTTGGGCTGGACAGGGGCACCGCAGGCTTACTGCTGTTTACACAGCACCAGACTGCTTGGTTCAGAATAGGAACCAGACAAGTACTGGGGTTGGTTTGGTTGTGTACTATTTTTAAAGAATATTTGTACTACCTGAGCATCATGGTACATACCTGTAATCCCAGCATTCTGGGAGGCTGAGGCAGGAGGATTGCAAGTTCAAGACCAGCCTGGACAACTTAGAGAGACTCTGTCTCAAAAAAAATAAATAAATAAAAATTAAAATGGCTGGTGATGCAGCTCAGTGCTAAAGCCCAAGTTTTAATAACCAGTAATGCACTGATCTAATAAGGAAAAAATGAAAGAGTGGCAAGTGATTGGGCCAAGGTCACAGGAATAAGTGATGGCAAACGCTTCCAGCCCTAACTGCCAGTTCCCAAACGCAGCTGTCCAGAAATGCCTTGTAAGCCTCTCAAAGGTTTACTACTTGCCATTCTAGTTGAAATGTGCTCCCGAAGGACAGCCTGAGCCATTTTATTATTAGAAGCTTTACCCTGAGAGATAGAAAAAGTTTAGCTTTGTAGAGAAAGGTTTTTGGTTTTTTGTTGTTTTTTTTTTTTCCTTCTTCTATTATCTTGTAAATCCTCTAGAATGATAGATGCTGTGTAAGTGTTAGCGGGCATTAGCAGGCTGCACACTGAGCACAGTGCATATTGTCTGGAGGCTCTTGGGTAGCGGTTACATGATCAGTGATTTCCTTCCGGAGTCGGCCTTGATCTCCAGGAGACGCTTCCAGTGAGGCAGAGTCCACCTCCGCCTCAGGTCTGCGAGGGCTGCGGTGGTGCCAAGGGATGCGGACAGGGTACCGCCCCTACACTGCCTGTCTTTGCTTTCTTCCAAAACCAGATTGAGGTTAGTCATAAGTAAAATCTCTCCCTTGGAAGGCTTCCTCGGCAGTGAAGAAAGAGCAATCACCAAAAGAAAGAAAAACAGGAAGTAGAAACCTTATCTCAATATGATCCTATTTTTTTTTTAATAAAGAATAGTGCGTGCTCTACTGCTGAGAATTTCAAGGTATAGCTTATTCTCAGGACATCTTGCCTTAAGAGGATTTTCAGATTAGGGTACATTTTAAGATATGTTAGATCTCTGGGAGGTACTAGCAACTATGTCATGCTACTAAAGGTGTAAGAAAAAGATAAAAGAGGGTTGAGTACTGTCTACTCATCTTAATTTTGTAAATGTTTTGTTGTTCTTGACTTCAATTAGCATAGTTACTGTGATTACTAATAGCGACGATTCTCGATATATATAAACAAGTTCGGTACATGGTATTTTCACTTAGAATATCTTACTTTTATGGCAGAATGCTTATTTCATATCTATAGGTTAGTAAATGGGAAAGAAATCCAGAGGAGTACTTTTCAAACTATCATATTCATCATTACATACTAAAATTATAAATCATTTTTAATTTCTGCACTCCAGGTTGATCTAGAGTTTTGAATGCCCTTAGGCAGGTATGACTTGTGTGCTTTAAAACATAACAAGTGACCATTTAAAGTAAATAGCTTGATGTACATGTGCATACACGTGTTGACCATGATCCCAAACATTCCAAATTTTAAGAGCTAATTATTTTTTGAAATTATTTCTTTAGCTTTTAAGGAAACAACTTTGACTCTTTCAAGCTCAAATAAGCAACAACCTGTCCCCAGTACTACGGATAGCAGGAGGAACGCAGCTCCTGGACTAGTAAACACCAAGCCCGGCCAGCTGCTCTCCAGACTGGAGGATGGCAGGGCACGAAGTCCAGCTTGCTCCTGAGACAGGGCGCCAACCACCTGCAGCCTCATTGGAAATTCGACCTTCGTAACAGGGAGGCAGAGGAATCAGTCCAGCTGCCAAAAGGGCAACCAACCTTTCCTCTGGCTGGGTGATGATTCATTCAAGGAGCCATTGCCCCCTTTTCGGAAAGAAGAGTGCAGCTCACGATCTTCGTCCATTAAAAAAAAAAAAAATGTTTCAAAACATGCTAAGAGTTTAGTTTCCCTTCCCAGGCAGAATTCTTAGACCAGTGGTTGGTTCTTAACCGGGTAAATTTTGCCCCTCAGGAGACATTTGGCAGGGTCGCAACTGGTAAGAGGAGGGTGCTGCTAGCATCCAGTGGATGAAGGCCAAGGTTGCTACTAAATGTCCTGCCAGGCACAGGACAGCCCACTGTGACAACTCCTCCCACCCACCGTCAACATGAGAAACCTGGCTGGACAATGAAGGAAATTACTTGGATGCTTTTTTGCTAAAATGATCCCTGGCTTTATTCTCCATGGTCTGCAGAGCAAAATGAATTCCTTGAATGTTCAGCATGTCTTGATTATACTCACCTACCACTGAGAGCTCGCCTTGGGTCAACCAAGGAAAGGGGGCTGAATTCTGCCTGTCAGCTCCAATCTGTTGGTAGTGACTCTCAGTCTGGCTTCTCTGAGAGGTCCTGGAGATGGAGTTTGAGGTATGCAATGTGAAGAGAGAAGGGAGAAGATGCAGATTTGGACAGAGGGAAAAGACAAAAGTGTTTTGCAAGTCTGTTAAACCACAGGCAACCTAGAGGATGACCCAGGAGCCAGTATTTCCCATCCGAATTGTCCAGAAGTGATCTGGAACAGCTAGGTCTCTGTAACCTCCCTCTCCTGGTCACCCACCTAGCTCAGTCACAAGGGGAAAGAGGTCCCAGGAAAAGTATGGGGTGCAGTGTGGACACGCCATGCAGCTAGGCTGACCTCCCAGGAGCTAACCGCTGGACTGTGCACAGGCTGCCTATATTCCCTGCAGGTGCACAGCAAGGCTTGCCTTGAAAGGGAATCTGGGTTGCACATCTCCATGACTACTGCAGGCTGCATCTTTATTCAGCAAAAAGGCAGCTTCAGTCCATTAGCAATGTGTGTCATGGACCATGTGCAGAACTGCAGTATCTGCACCAGGGATTTGGCAACTCTGCGTTAGAAACAGGTCCAATGGGAAGGCCTATAATGGCAATACTGTGGTGATACCATGGTGATCGACCGGGTCCAGAAGAAACCAAAACGCATGTAAGTCAGTGAGGATGCAACCTGCCTGCCATTTAGTTAACTATCTACTGGACTGGATAGCAAATGAAAGCATCTTTTAAGGTTTCTGATGGGAAACTGTTCACTCTTCCTTTGCTTATTCCACATTTGCTTACTCAGTACAGGCTGTGTGCCAAGTATGGAGCTTCATGTTGGAACAAGATAGAGAAGAATGGGCCGTAAGTAATGGATGAGTTCAGCCCTGATGCTGTCAGACTGCTGTTTCTTATCTCGCAGGTTTGGCTTTACTTGGTGATGACCGTGCGCCATCACTGCTTTGAGGCCCACAGTCCGGCCTCAGTAGCCCTGATGGAGGAGCCCAGAGCTACAAGGAGGAACCTTTCAAACTCCTCCTACCGCTCTCCACTGATCCTCCCCTCACTCTGACTTTGGAAGTCAGGAAGAAGAGGGCTTCCTGCCCTGTGTACATTATGTCTATGGATGCAATTAAAGTAATCCACATCTGTCTAGGCCGGAAGGAATGTGATGGCAAAAACGCCCTTGAGGATCTATCATACATACTGCATGAGCAGCTAGAGAGCTTACACACGGTAGTAGTTCATAGTACTAGTGACCGTGTCTGTGACTATAATAAATATAATTAATGATTTTTTTCAAATGCTATGGATTAGGTGTCTTGCTAATTATTTTATTTAAATTAACTAGAGATCTACATATTTGTTTTTTTAATTGAAAGAATGGAAGAGACAAAGAGCTCAATTGAGGGACTTTAGACTTTATCCTGAAGCCCTACCTACAATCAGATAGATTTGTGTCTTTTAAAATGCTGCATAATGTTAACTAAAGAACTGATTAAACTTGTTAACGTCCACAGCAATAAATACAAACTAAATATGTTTTTAGGGGTGCAGGGCATCTGGGCTGGCCTAAGAAGGGTCTGTGCTAGTAGCGATGCTTGTAATATGTGAAGAACACAACAAGGCTGCCCATTTTTCCTACTGAAAGCCATCCAAGGACAGCTAGATAATGAGCTAACAAAATGAGATGCCTCTACATTCCTATGAAACTGCAGTCCAAAAGGGGTCATTTTGCCTTTTCTTTCTTTCTGATCTTTTAAATAATTTCTTTGGCCTTAAATTTATAATCACACTGACTTGTATGGGTTTGTAATATATCGATGGAACTATAGGAAGAGTTCACCTTACCTTTCTTTCTGCTATAGATTAGCTATTGCTACATCAGAGACCAGCGTCTCTGACCAGCTGTCATTTGTTTTTCCCGTCCACAAGTCTAAGGGTGGCTGGAGGTGGGCCGATGCGGGCTGCCCTCAGACAGGCGTTTTGGCTCCTCTTGGCTCCACACACACGTGTGCAGGTTGACTGGGGCTGCGCTGCAGACTGGGATGGGCTAGGACAATTCCAGTGCACAGGGAAGGACAGATGAGTGGTGGGAAGGGTGCCAATATTTCCCCCTCAGATCCACAAGAGAACCTGAGGACTAGTCCATCGGCGCATCCGTATGAAAGGGCGGAGGTGGCTCTCTGGAGGTGACACTTGCTGAACCTTCCCTCCGCCACGGAAAGGTAGGACGTTAGCCATAAAGGAATGCCACGTCCCCCAGCTCCCCGAGACTGCAGGGCACTGACAGGAACACAGCTCCTCTGTTCCTGGAACCAGAGACCCAGGAAGTCCAGCTGTGACAGCAGATCTCGGGCGCGGGCCACGGCCACGGATCAGACAGCCTTCCACAATGGCCTCAGAAAGCTCCACAGCAGCTCCACCTCAACTCCGGGGCAGGTGGAGCAAAAGGACAAGAAGCCTGAGGGAAGCAAAAAAGGTAACCAGGAAGTCTAAGGAAGAAAATATAAAATCTCCAGAATAAACCTCTACTGAAATGGAACTTAGAAGAGGCAAACCACAACTGCAGCAAACACAGACACAAAAGAACTCTGGTTCCTGGGTAATGTGCATGTGCACACAGCTCCTCCACACCTACCTTCCTAAGAATATAGTTTCTTTTTTCCTGTGCCACTGGGGAGTGAACCCGGGGCCTTTGCACCGAGCTACATCCTCAGCTCTTTTTTGTTTTGTTTTGTTTTGTTTTGTTTTGTTTTAAGACAGGGCTAAGTCACTAAATTTCCCTGGCTAGATTCTAACTTGCCACTATCCTGCCTCACCCTCCCAGAGTGCTGGTGTTACAGGTATGTTCCACCATGCTCAGCCCTAAAAATCTGGTTTTAAAACTTTTTAAAAATCAGTGAGTGAGCTGAAACTGAAGATAGTCACTGGTGAAACTGTCACTCATTGTGACCCAGAAGATCGAGTAAAAGAAATCTCTAAAATAGAATATCAAAAGTTTTATGGGTTAAAAACCAAGATAGAAAAGATGAGATTTAGCTACTAAATCCTGGCGATCTAAGAATCAGTTTCACCTGGATTTAGCCATAAGGAAGAGCAATGATAGTTGTAGAAAATGAGGAAGAAAATATCCCATGTAGTAGAGAGACTTTTACCCAGGTTCAACTTGATTTGAAAGAAGACCTGCAGACCTTATAAAAGTTCAGCATTCCAGGAATGAAGTATTTTTTAAAAGAAAATAATATTCGAATTTAGCACCACCAGAAAAATCTCTACTTATTAATAAAAAAATGTGTAAAAGTTTAGAAAATTCAATATTCGTGAAACTGTGAAAGGAAAAGGGAAAGTCTCTTTCATCCCTTCATTTCCCTCCTCAGAATTTCTCTAAAAAGATAACCCCTGCCAATAGTTCCCTGAATTTCTTACTTTCCTCTGAAATTTATGCATGTGCGAGCACACACACATTATTTAGATTAATACAAATTCTGTAGTTTGCCAACCTTACCACTTAATAGAGCTTTCGTATCAATACATGCCACACCCTTCATTTCATACTATGGCCAGGATGTGATTTTCCAACCAGTCTTTCATTAATGAACACTTTGATTTTTTCTAGTTGTTTTTCTCGTACAAACAATGTTGTCATGAGCAACCTGCAGATAAATCCTTCAGATCTGTGATAAGCATATCTACCTGGCCTTTCCAAAGCTTCAAGTTGCCAAGTCAAAGACATTTGCATTTTTATTACTTAAATCCTTGAAAAATTCCCAGCACAAAGCAGCCATTCAGTGAAACTAAAATTGTCGTATTTTCTATTAGAATGATTGCGTTGATTTAATTCACATAGAAAAGTCTTTTTAATCCACTGTTGTGAATTTAAAGGGGTCTCCCAAGGAAATATGGCCATATCCTAACTCCCTGAACCTGTGAAAATGATTATTTGGGGGGAAAAAGTTGTAGATGTGATAAAGGATCTTGGCACAGTAATCAGGTGGACCACAAATCCAAAGACCAGTGTCCTTGTAAGAACAAAGCAGAATAGACCAAATAAAATTAAACCAACAACAACAAAAGAAGGAAGCCGAACCAGAATACAATCAGAATAGCAAAAGCAATCCTTGGCCAAAAGAGAAAGCAGGAAGTATCACAGCACCAGACTTCAAATCATATTACAAAGCTATAATGATAAAAACAGCATGGTACTGGCACAAAAACAGGCATGTGAATCGATAGAACAGAATAGAGGATGCAGAAACAACACTAGGCACTTTCAGCCATCTGATCTTTGACAAAGGGTCAAAAACTTACACTGCAGGAAGGATAGCCTCTTCAATAAATGGTGCTGGAAAAAGTGACTATCCACATGCAGAGGATTGAATCCAGACCTTTCTCTCACCAGATACTAAACTAAAATCAAAATGGACCAAAGATGTAAATGTTAAGGCAGAAATACTTAATCTGCTGGAGGACAAGGTAGGTAAAACCCTTGAAGACAGGCATAGGCAAGGACTTTCTGAACAGAACCCCGATGGCACAAGAAATAATATCAAGAATCAACAGATGGAATCATAGCAAATTAAAAAGCTTCTGGACAACAAAGGAAACAGCCAACATAGTGAAGAGACAATGTACAGAATGGAATAAATTTTTGTCAGCTATTCCTCAGACGAAGGACAAATATCTAGACTATATAATGAACTAAAAAAAAAAAAATTAGACCCACTAAAATGAAAGACCCAATCAAAAAATGGGTAAGTGAAATGGCTCATTTCTCTGGCCATTAGAGAAATGCAAATTAAAACAACAGTGAGATTTCATCTCATTCCAGGAAGAATAGCTACCCTCAAGAAATCAAATAATAACGAATGCTAATAAGGTTACAGGGGGGAAAAAGGAACACTTCTACACCATTGGTGGAAATGCAAACTAATACAAGCACTATGGAAATCAGTATGGAGAGTCCTCAAAAAACTAAAACTAGAAATTCCATTTGACCTGCTATTTCCCTTCTAGGTATCTTCCCTAAAGAGTTAAAGACGTCATATTCCAGTGACACGTGCATATCCATGTTCGTAGCAGCACAACTCTTGATAACTGAATCTTGGAAGCATCCTATGTGTCCATCAACACATAAATGGATAAAGAAAACGTGGGGGGGGTGTTATTTTGTTTTTTGTTTTTTTGTTTTTTTGAGACAGGATCTGGCTATGTAGTGCGTACTGGCCTTGAACTCACTATGTAGCCCAGGCTTGCCTTGAATTTGTAGCAGTCCTCCTGCCTCAGCTCCCCCAGTGCTGGGATTACAGACGTGTGCCACCACACCCAGCTTAAAATGTGGTATTTATACACCAGGGAGTACTACTCTGCCATAAAGAAAAATAAACTTGAATTATATGTTGGACAAGGGCTATACCTGTGACTATAATGTTAAGTGAAATAACTCAGACACACAAGCTTAAATATCACATGGTTTCTCTTATATGGGAAATCCAAAGGATAAAGAAATTAAAGAGCAAAATAAAAGATAAATAATAGGAAACAGAGAGATAGATGTTTTGCAAAAGAGAAGAGAACCAAGAGATAGAAGGAGGGGAAAAAAGGGGAGGAAAGGGGATGAAAAAAAAGAATTAAGCTCTGTTAAGTGCATGTACCAACTCCCCACAAGGAATGTAATCATTATGTACTGCAAATATGTACCAATAAAAATTAAAATTTAATTTAAAAAAAACAAAAAAACAATGAGGCAGGGAGAAATTTGGCAGACACATAAAGCAGAAAGCACAGTGCAGATGGGGGCAGAGAGTAGAAGGCTACAGGCACAAACCAGGAATGCGGCAGCCACTGGAGGCTGAGAGAGGCGAGTCTCAGCCCCTCTTCTCTCACCTGTAGCGGGAGGAGACCACGCACACGCGCACCACGATCTCTGCTCAGCACCCGGCCTCCAGAGTGTGAGGACCAAGTGCTAGAGTTTGAAGACACAGTTGATGGTAATTTCTCATGGCAGCCTCAGGAAACTAACATCTTCATTATGAGTAAAACAGAAATGAGCATGTAGGGTTTGGAGGAGGGTCCATCCTCCGGACAGCCCTCTTTACTGCCCCTCCCCCAGGGCTCTCCAGCTCTGATGTCCTCTCTTGCTGGGTTCCACGTAGAGATCTAAAGCAACCCAACAAGTTGAAACCAAAGTCTGTTGGTGCTGAAAACAAACCCCAACTTACCAGGTATTTTTGGTTTTGGCAGGAGGTAGATCAAATATAAATTGACCTAAGACAGACTTTGAAAAGAAAGTCTTTAAGTGCTTTCTTTCTTGAAAGCACAGGTCTTGGCAGATGAAGACTCACACACTTCTATCCATCAAATCGTAATTGACCCAGAGAAAGCCTTCCTGGAGCGAAGGCAGCAAGCACTTTCCCAGTCTTTGCACTCTCCCCTGGTGGAGAATTATCTTGCCATCTGGACAAAGGCAGGACGCTGCTTTTGCAAGATTGTAAAGTTCATTATGAGCCAATTTCAGTTCAGATTGTCCTAGCACCTTGTGGTGACCCTGCTGTCTTCCTGCGTCTCAAGGCACCTCTCTCAGCGCCACCAATTTTGACCTAATCAGACTAATCCTATTTTATATTTTAACACAGCTTGCAGGCTAGAAAGCACTGCCGAGTGTAGAACCTCAATTATTTTATATTGCTTTACACACACACACACCCCTAAGAAATAGGGCAAGGACTAATATTTGCATTTTCTAGAAAAAAGACTAAACTTCAGAGCGAATACATGACTTGTCCAAAGCCCAGATTCAAATCCTCTGCTGGCTTCCACCTAATGCCTCCTGAGGACCAACACATTCGAGGTAGACATAAATATAAAATGAGCCTGTTTGTTATCAGGTGCTTGCTGTTGTCACAAGGCCAGGTGCCCCAGGTCGAAAAGGAATAGTTTCAGTGTATTTGTGCAAAGGAAGTTGAATATCAGAGCATTTCTGGTCATCCAGACCCCAAATATCTTCTGATTCAAAGATCGGTTCAGTGCTCATGGTGTATTTTACTCTGGATAAGATTTGTTTAAAAAAAATTATCCCACGCTCTACTCCATTTTGCACTAAATGTGGACTTAGCGTCTCCCATCAACAGCACCGAGACCTCCTGTGTGGGGGATCTGTGACAGCCCAGGAAGGAGGCCAGCAAAGGGACCGCATGCATCTCAGACTTCTATGTGTAAGCACGTACATCTCAGAAATCTTGCTTCTGACCTTTCCCGGGCAAGTCATTAATAAGTAAAGTTTCAGGTGGCCATTCTCCATAGAGATATAAAAAGACAATTAGAAGCAAGATCAATGGCACTTTTGAAAATTGCTGAAAAAACTCTGTATTTTTCATGACAACTAGAAACCTAAAAATTATTTTCTAAAGATAATTCCATTTCTGTTCTAGGGGTCATGGTAGAATAAGCAATCTGAATGAGCGGCAGATGCAGAGTCATGTATTCTAATCATTTATTCACCAAATAGACATGGAGTCGCAGCTCTGCACCGAGCACATGAGGGGCCGGCAACAGGGAGCAGAGGAAAGTCGGATCTAAAGAAGCACACGGTGTGCCAGGAGAAGCAAGACAACGAACGTACACGCGGCCTCTAGTTTTCTAGTTTTCAACAAAACACATCCAGGGACTCAAAGCTCACCGCGCCAGCTCCCCTCTGCCGGAACTCTGAACTGGATGATTGCACATGGTGCCACAAACACAGACAAAGAAGCTGACACGCAGGTCTAAGCTTTGACTTTAGACAGCGAGATAAATCTACCCACGACAGTCAGAGCTACAGACTCCAGAGACACTGGAAAATGCTATGCTCGCACAGCAATTATGAAGGACGTGGAGTCTTCAGAAGGATGAGCCACCGGGAGAGACTGCATGTCTGCCAAGCCTTCCTCCTGGAGCCTGGAGGGCTTCTTCCACTTCCTGGCTCCTGTTCTGCTGTTGTATTCATACGTGTTGCCAGACACTAGAAAGGAGACCAAGGCAAGAGAATTATAATGAACTTGCAAAGCACTTAACTCATCGCACCAAGTGTTTATTGAGCATTTGCTATCTAGCTGGCACATGCCAAGTTTATCTTCTCAAGTCTTGCTCTCTCTCCAAGGAAAGCAAAACAAAATAACATGGAATTTCACATGCATTAAAAATCAGCCCTTACAGAATTCGTTTGCAGGAAGGAGCAGTTCTGTATCATGACTGTGACAGCAGTTATATAGGAGATTAATGTCACAGAACAATAAAAAGAGATATTTTTGTGGTACTGGAAATTGAAACCAGGGCCTTTGTACTGAGCTAATCCCCAGCCCTTTTTTATTTTTTATTTTGAGATAAGGTCTCCTTAAATTGCTAAGTTGCCCAGGCTGGGCTCAAACATGCATCCTCCTGTCTCAGCCTCCCAGAGTGCTGGGATTGGAGGTCTGTGCTACCGTGCCTGGCTCAGAGATCTTTTTTAGTACATGCAAAAATTGGTGAAATCCGTGGTCTAGAAAGTTCTGCTGTACTGATGTCTTTTTCCCGGTTTAGGCCGTGCGTTACAATTATGAAAGATGTTACTCTTAGGAGAAGCTTGCTGATAAACAGAAACACAGCAGCTCTCTACTACTTTTGGCAATTTTTTGTGAGTCTGTAATCATTTTAAAAGCAAAAGTTTAAAAGAAAAAAGGATATGTCAAACTGTTACTCCCATGCACACCCCTCGAAAAGACTTCTAGTTGTGTGAGGTTTTATCAACCTTGATAGAATAATAACATAAATAATATACGAGGGAAAAGAAACAAGGTAGATAGGGCCTGATGTAGTAGAAAGTCAGCCGCTGGTTGTCTATTAGGTAACTAAAATGTGACTAATGAACACATCAATAATCACACCAATAACAACAATAATCACAAGTGATGACAATAATAATCACAAACAACAATAATACTCACAAGTGACTCTTACAGTGTTTATTATGTGGCAAGTCCACGTTGTGAAGTATTTGCATGTTATTAGCCACATTTTAGAAATGAAGAAACTCAGGCATGGAGATGTGAAGTAACTTGCCACACCATCTGCTGGTGGCAGACCTATCCTTGAACCCATGTCATCTGATTACAGATCTCTAATGACCTAGGTCCAGGGCCATGACCTGTGTTACTGTGATTGGCCTCTGTGACCAAAACGGCACCTTATGCACCACTTTCTGGGTCGCACAGAACGTCTGGTGAATGACGGGAGGAGCCAACCCATGCAGCTACCTCTATTTCATCTTAAATTATTACTCCTCTTTAAGTGTCATGTGACATTTTACTGGGCGGAAACAGCCCTCAGAAATCTATTCATTGGATGGTGACTCTTCTGCCAGGGACACTGTGCTGGGGTGGACACTGATTTCTCCACCAGAAAGATCTATACCAAAGAAATGCATACCATCATTTAATACTTCATCTTGGAACGTGAAAACTAATTGCCAAGCCGCACATCAAACATCCAGGCCCAAAATAAACCAAATTCATGGAGCCAAATACCCAGTAACCATATTCTTGGCACTGAGGAGACCAAAGGTCATGAGGCCTGGCCAAGCATAAGTCAGCAGAAAGTGCCTGCAGGAGCTCATCACCTTTATCGAATAATGTAGAGCTGTGTTTTTTTAAAGGGCCAAACCTAGAGCCAGGTTGGTGGTAATGAATGTACCGGTTTTACCCAGCAATTTATTGGCAAGAGAGGTCAAGAATAACAGTAATAAGCAGGAAGGTTTCTGTGGCAATCTGCCTGAATTCTAATCCTGCTTTTCTTATTCAACTATGATTCTGCAGGAAATACCTTGTCTCTCTGAGTTTTCTCATAAAATGAGAGTAATAACAGAGATTACCTCATAAATAGTTGTGAGAAGGAAAATTTCATGTGAAAGCATTTTGATCATACTAAGAATTCAATAAACATTTGCCATGGTTTGATATAAAAATATCTTGTAATAATTCTGCAAGTGCATATTTATCTAGAAACTCTTAATGTGCAAAGAAAAAATATTAAAATTAAATAGGGTATATAGTAGCAGTATTCTCAATAACAAGATGAGAACAACACAAAGATACACAGATGGATGAATGGGTAAATGAAATGTGACACATACATAAAAAGGCATGTTATTTGGCCTTCAAATGGAAGGAAATTCTGACTCTTGTTGTAGCTTGGATGAACCCTGAAGACATTGTGCTAAGTGAAATAAACCCAATCACAAAAGGACAAATACTGGGTAATTCTGCCTCTAGAAAGTACCTAGAGTAGTCAAATTCAGGGACAGAAGCAGAATGGCGGTGGTCAGGAGGCTGAGCAGAGAGAGGAAGGAGGAGGTATTGTTTTATGGGCGTGGAGTTTCAGTGGAGAAGACGAAAAAGCTCTGGAGATGGACAATGGAAATGGTTGCACAGCAATATGCATGCACTTAATGCCACATTTCAAAATAAACCTAAAAAGCATAATTTTATGTATATTAAATATAATAAAATTAAATAGATTAATAACAATAAAGTCCTTATAACAAGCTTGGTACATGGTAAGTACTAAATAAGAGTTTGTAAAATACACTTTTTGTAATCTTAGAGGAAAACAAGAAATGGTGAACAGTAATTTGAATTACTTCCAATAGTAATAGTACAGGTAAAAAAGAACCAAGAAATGTGCCTGGCCGCCTGTTGCAGGCTGCTCTTCGATGCCTTAACTGTGAAGTCTGATGAGACTTTCCACCCACAGTGCGCACATAGCTCTTGAACCCAAGAACCTAACTACTTCCTCCCCACCTACCTTTGTCCTCCCACTATTAGGATTCAATCTGTTCTCCAGAGTTCCACCTCATCTTTTCTTCTCTTTCTTTGGGAAGAAAGAAAGCCATGTGACCCTAGCCACGCGAGCATCTGTGTCAGAGTCCACAGCACGGGGACAATCATGGTACTCCCATTATAGGAACACAGGAATCCTAAGGCATAGGTGAGCACCCCATAAATGTTCATTACACTTTTATTGAATTCCTGGAAAGTGAAACTCATAGGAGACTATTTAATGTAGATCCAATTATAATATGAGGATTATATTTTTAATTTAACAAAACATTTTTACAAGGGTGACATTCTTGAGGGAGCACTTGGAAGTCAGTAACAAAGCATCAATAATTTCATGCCAAGATATCCAGAGCTGTCAGGAATTAACTTACAGTAAATTGTTGGGTGCAGTTATGGTGCCAATGAGTATTTTGTGATGCATACCCCATGTTGAGTGACATTTTGCAAAGCGATTTTTATACTTATCACAGTCATGTTGAAAGTTCACAATCACTCTGTGAAACAGAGAAAACTCACAACTTTACACTCAGCCTTTCAGCTGGGAAGAAGAAAACTCAGGTTAAATTCTTTGTCCAAGTTCACAGAAAGAGACAGTGACTGTGTCAAAACTCAAACCCTCATCTTCTAACTCCACATCTGGGCCTTTTCCAAAAGTTCTGACAGTTTTCTATTTTTCCCTTTTCCATTAGGGAAGAAACGCACTGAAAAAAGAAAAGCTTGTGAAGTGTTTCAGGAAATGCAGATACGAGCTAGTCTGCAATTTCAGAGTTCATAACAGACACGTTTTAGAAAAAGGCTTGCAAATCCATGATCCATCTGGCCTGTAGATTTTGAGGGTGATTAAACCTGGCCACAAATTCTTTGAGTCTGATTCTTTGCAAGATGGGTTGTATGCTTCTTGCTAGGAATCTAGGTAGATCCTGATGGTTTTAACCAATAGGATGTGGCACAAGTAATCTGTTCAGTTTCCAAGTCCAGGCCTCAAAATTCTGCAACTTCTCCTTCCCACCTCTAGGAACTCTCCTGAGGAGACCCAAGCCACCACACAAGATGCCCAGCTAACCTGCTACGAGGCCACTAGACCATATGGAGACCAGGGAGGTAGGAGAGAAGAAATAATGATCGGGACAAAGGAGACAAAGAAGTTGTAATTTTAAAATTTTACTTTAAGAAAAACTACAGCTTCAGGACACAAAGGTGCTCAAGGTTACAGTACCTTTTTCCCTTCCAGAAAACTCCCTCTAGCAAGGCCCTGAGTTCGATCCCCAGCACCAAAAAAAAAAAAAAGAAAGAAAGAGAAAACTCACTCCAAAAAATTCCTAAGGGCCTTAAAGATACAAGAAGACTGCAAATCGTGCCCAAGATTTTCACCAGTGCTTTCCTCTGATACCACGGATTCCCAAATCCAACAGACCTCCACCCTGAAGGAAAGGGCACTACGTAGGAAGCGTATCTCTCAACTTCCAATGTGTGCAGATGCTTTACACAGACCACTAAAATGGGTAACCTGACCCACAGTTGGAATACGCACCCTAGATCACCTGTCCTGAAGACCCTCCCCAAGACCACGAAAACCCCCGACCCTAAACACAACGTGCCTGATTCCTCAGGAACCCACCCTCCCTTTGCTGTGTGTTCTTCCCTAATTACGCTTAATAAACCTATCTCTGCCTGTCACCGATGCAGCCTGAAACATTTTTCTGTGACATAAGTCGGGGAACCTACAACTTACTCAGTGGATGGTGTGGCTTGAGGACCTGTCTTCCCTTCGGGGGACATGCTTGAACCCCATGTGATTATAGGGAAGCGGGACTCAGCTGAGGCCAACCTGCAACTGTCCCAGCCAAGACATTAGGGCTGTGAGTGTGACCACTTCAGTCTCCCCAGGTCACACCAGTCGCCAGCTGATATCTCCGAAGGGAGGGACCCTATTATTGATAGCACATAAAGCAAAGAATTACCCGGGTGACACCTGTTCAAATTCCTGATGCACAACAGAGTAAGTTATAAAGAAATAGTTGTTGTTCTAAGCTAGCAAGTCCTACAGTGGTTGGGTGCATGCTAATATATAATGAGGGGGGTTAATTGGGTCTCTAAAATGGAGTTTAATTGAACTTGTTACCTGCATTTAAATGCAGACGGATTTCATGTAACAGCGTGAATGTCCAGCTCCTCCTGAAGCACCAGATTCTGGTCACTCCAGGCCTCATTCCCATGGGGCAGGAATTCGATGGAGCTGCGCGATGGTGACCCCGCCCCACATCAGTTGCCCTTGGTGATTCAGTGCACTGTTTTATCTGGTCACGTGTTGCCATTAATTTTAACCTGCCTGTCCAGATTTGCCTTAGGACAGAGTCTCATTTTGCAAAGCACAATGAACAAGCAATTTATACAGTTCTAGTATCCAAATAGGCAGAATGGGCTTAACTCAAAAAATAATTAAGCACCATACCTGGATCAATGGCTTCTCCATCAAACACAGTCTCATACACAACGGTTTCCTTTGAAAAAGCACACACTGTTTGTTAGCAATCAAGTCGGTTTGATAAAATTACTTTTGACATATGTTTTATATTTGAGCACTTGACTTCTTTTAAATTACTTCACCTCTCTCATCTATAGAGGGCCAGCAGACTGAGGACCAAAACCTCCTACTATTCTTATCTCCTGCCAACCCCACTCCCCACATCACTTGGCCTCCAGGACCTGCGTGACTTTGGGGCCTTATTTTGATCTAAAGTATCTTAGCCTATCTGAGAGGTATTACACCAGTAATGGTGAACCTATGGCCTATGTGTTATTGTGTTTTTATTCTAAAACAAAAGATATTAATGTATTGGTTGCTTTTTCTAAACTAAAACCTCAGTCTTCCAGTTTAACTGCAGTGTCAGCACTTTGTGATATGTAAGTGGGTGTGGGGGGTGGTTTGGTGCTCAGTATCTAACAGGTTCGCCATCATTGGTAGATTGTGCTATTCCCTCCAATTTCATATGTTGAAGTTCTGACCCCCAGTACCCCAGAATGTCACACCTTGGAGAGAGAGCTTTTAAAGGGTTAAAAAAGTAAAATGAGGTCACACAGGTAGGCCTTAATTCCACGTGCCCAGTGTTCTTCTAAAAAGAGGAGATTAACACACTGACAACACTAACCCCTCTCACAGACCGAGTGAGGCCACAGCAAGGAGACAGCCATGGGCTAGCCAAGGAGAGAGGCCTCAGAAGAGACCAAACTGCCAACACCTGGACCTTCAACCCGTAGCCACCAGGGCTGTGAGAAATCAATTTCTGTTCTTTAAGCCACCTGGTCTGGTATTTTGTTATGGCAGCCCGAGCAAAGCAACACACGGGATGAGGTGACTTCGGCTCCCTAAGACAGAAGGGCAGGGGAAGTAAGCACCAGAAAGGAACCAGCTCTCAACACTCATTGTCAGGAAGACTCGGGTGCAGGTGTTCCTGGTGTGCGGGAACCATGTGCAGAGAAACAATGAGAGATGGAGACAAGAAATGCCCTTTCTCATTCTACGCTACATTTATTTTTTCCTAGGCTTAGCCTTACGCTTGTACATTTGTTCTGTTAAATTTATTCCAATTTGAAGACGGTTTGCATACTCAAGGGTGTAGATTTACCATCTGCTAAAAAACTCTAAAAAGTTGAAGAACTTATTCAGGTCTATTATATGCATAATTTCTTTTCAAATAGAGTTTCTATTTTTAAGTAATGGTGAAAAATGCTGGATTTGCATATGTCTAGAGGTTTTTTTGGCTGCACGTATATATAATATTTGAGGCAAATTTTGACCTAGCAAAATCCTAAGATTGGATCTGAAATTCCAACTTTATAATGCATACAAACTCAGCAGAAACAGATAGACTGAAATATTTTATTTCCTACTTATGATGATTGAGTAAATATACCATATGTTTATACAGAAGAAATTTTCATTGTTCAACAATTACAGGAATAAATTTCAACAGAGGGACCACAAAAGGCACTTACTGTTAAGACTTCTAATTTTTTACTTCTGTTTCCCATGACAGCTTTTTCCTTTGGATTTCTATCTCCTGTTCAGAAATAAATAAATAAAAGCCAGGTATCTGTTGAGTGGCGTTTCTTTAAAAATCACACAATTCAAGCATAATCATGTTGCAATTAATAATCTGTATCTTACCTGCCATATATTTAATTTCTCTGTATAAAAAGAAAATTCGACAAAATATCAGCTTGATTATGCTAAAACACGTTTCAAAAATAATTTCATTCAGTACTCAGCATGTGACTATTATAGCATCTTTCTTAGCCCAGGAAAAAACGAAATGCTGTATGGGAAATAATAAAACAGTCTTCATTAACCACCACCGCCCACTTTTCTGCACCATAAAAAAATTCTGCTTAATTAATAAAAATTCAATTCCAAGGCTGCTTTTGAAGTCCTGATACTGTGTACCCTAGAGAGCTATTTTTGGGTGGTGACTAAAGCAGTTGAATACTCTGTTCATTCCTTTGGCCTCTCTTCCCCACTTTAGTGAGTAGAGAGGCTATTTACACTTATTACCAGACCCTGTCCATGAAATGTCCTGCATCAGAATAATGAGGAGTTGGTTGCTTGTTTGTGCACTAATTTATTTAACAAGGAGACAGATCTTTAGCAAAAGGGGAGGCAGCCAAGAGCTAGAGGGAGGGCGAAGGAAAGGGAAAAGAAGGGGATTAAAAAAAAGCATTAAGATGTGTTATGTTCATGTACCAACTCCCCATAAGCAGTCATTATGTTCTGCAAACATGTACTAATTTTTTAAAACTTTAAAACAAGAAAAAAATCACACCAGAAGAGTTGAAAGAAATTTATTTGTTTAAAACTTCTTCCTAAAGAAAGTCCGTCATAGAGGTTTTACAGTATAATTCAACAATACGCTGTGACTTTTTTTTAAAGAAAGCTCTGCAAATGTTTCTGGAATAGAGTAGGATTGGGATCGTTGGTGAAAACACCCCTGAGTTTTGTACTCCATTACCTTCCTCTGCTCCTTGAAGGCAAACTTAGAAGCCCGCAGAGTTGCGAGCCCAAACCTAAATTGATTTTAACTCTTTACAGCAAGAGCTTAGAAAGAAAAATCACATACCTGGGTGTGGGCTTAGAGACTGTCTTGGCCACTTTCTGACGGCACCCCGTGAGGTTTCCATACCTCCAAAGCAGGAAACATAGCCAGGAAACCAATCCAACGAAGAAAATAGCCATCAGAGTGAAGATGAAAGCGATGTACCAGTCACTGGATTTGTATGTGTTGATGGCTGTATACACAACGGTCAGGCCTTTTCTTTGCTGGGAAAAGTATTTCAAAGCAAAGAGAGCTTCAGTTCATGTTTTCAGAGTGCATCTGTTTTCATGCAGTAACATCAGTACAGAGTTACAGTCCTACAGAGACAGCAAGGTACTGACTCAGTCATGTGTATAGCTGAGTGACACCACTGGTGATACTGAGAAACACCCAACACCAGGAAGCCCCCAGGGCGAGAATGTAAAGACTTGAGCTGCGAGCAGTGACTTCTCTTTGATCCTAAAGGAACCATTTCTCCTCTTGGCCTTCTGTTTTCCCATCCAGTCCACAAAACCAAGGTTTGAGCTTGATGGTATCTGAGGTCATTTTGGCTTTCGTGTTAACCCTTCCATGCAGCTTGAGAGAACAGTGTGTTCCTAAAAATCAAAATATTCTGGCAAAAAATTTTACCGCTAATTTTTTTAAAAACCTTCTATTTCAAAAGATAGAAAACAATACAATGCAGTATAAGATCTACTGAACACACTTCATCCCTGGGTGACTCACAAGCCACTCTGGAATTCTGCTGAACCTTTGCATATTGATTTTTTTAAATAAAATACTAATGAATCTGCTAAACCTCAGAGGGTTGGACTGAAGATTAGATGAAATAATGACTGTAAGGCATACAGTACAATACCCAGCACACCATGGATACTTACTAATATGAATAATATGGCTATTAAACAACATCCTTTGAAAGTCCCAATTTGTAGAGATTTATAATTGATAGAACTCATTGAGTAATGGGCCCTTCTAGTGGGCAGACTTTCAGAAAATTCAGATACAATCAGCTTCTTACAGATCTTCTATGTACTACATTCAGTTAGCACTAACTCCCTCCCACTCCTTATAGTCACAAGTGTACAAGTAAAATGCAGTTCAGTGGCTGGAGAGGTTAGTGTCTCAGGAGAAAGGCATATGGGTGGAGGTGTTGCCCTGATCATTCTTTTAGCCTTTCTAGATAAACTTAGATTTACAGTAGAATATTTCCCACACAGAGAACCAAATTAAATTCTGTAACTCTTTACTTCAGAACTGGTTGGAGAAGGCGGCGTACTGGCTCTTATCACATAAATATCTATAATAGCAGTGCCTGTCCTGGGCTCCGTGGATTTGCCATATTTCAGATTGTCATCAGTTATATGCACCACAAGATGGTACCGCCGCTGCCGTTCAGCTCCAGACTCAAAGTTGAAAGGATTCTTCACGATTAATTTTGGAATATTTGAACCTCGAGTTGGGTCAAATCCAAAATGATGGTTCTCATTTCCTTTAAAAAGGATAATCAGAAAATTAGAATTATTTTAAGATACATGGAATGATGTCCTCAAACTATCTTATACTGCTGTTATAACACAGTAGGTATAAATAAGATACCTGTCGTACTCTAAATTCCCACGTCTGTACATGGCTTATAACTAAATTGAGATAAAATAAACAATAAATAAAACTGATCAGGAAAAAAAGTCTTAAAAGTTAAAATCATGAGTCAGAGTCCCATACATGGCCAACAAAGCTCATATTATCATCTAAATTGCTTCCTCTTCCTTTATCTTACTCAGAGCAATGTGACTCTCACCTTCAACTTAGTCTAGATCAGTATCAAATGAGCCAGTCAGACCGTAAGTGCCTATTAAACCCTTCCTAAGTTCATGTCCTCTCCATGGCCCTGCACACATTGTTGCAAATAAGATGCGCATGGTCCCTTTCTTCATGGAGCTTATCATTTAACAAGGGAAACAAACATCAAACTAATGCTCATAATTAATTAGCAATGTGTCTATTGATTTTCAGGCTCCCATTCTTTCAGATAGATGATGACAGATCTGACTTCCATACTTTCAGATCTATCTCATCATACCCAGTAGCTTTCCTTAACTTATCACAATGTATTATTTTATAATCGTTGATGTTATTACTAGTTCAACAAGCAATGAATGCCACAAGGACAAATCCATGTCTGTGCTGGATACTTCTGTGTACCCATTTCCTAGCACAGTGCCTGGTACACAGTTGGTCTCCAATAAATGCCTTCCAAAGTGGACAAGATAGCGATACAGATCAGTATAAATCCAACAAAAATAGAGTCAAAAAAGTCTAGTGAATGTGAACTTCTAGTGGACATCTGTTAGTATCATCAGACCAAAAGGTGGTTGAGGAGTTGGGGATTTAGCTCAAGTGGTGGAGTGCTTGCCTAGCAAGCACTGAGGCCCTGAGTTTGATCCCCAGCACATCCCCCCAAAAGAGTGGTTGCTATTTTTGGCCAACACCACAGACAGCAGACTCAGTGACTTGCAGTGTAACCTGCAAGGTACCATATTTCTTATGCAAGTCCAAAATCTTGTGGTGAAAATATCTGTGAAGTCACAGATAACTTCCAATATAGGAGGAATTCAACGGGCTATGTAGAAGTGAAAAGGATGCTTTGCCTTGAGGAAATTTCATTCTATAGATATGAAATAGTTTAACCTTTATAAACATAGTCATTTCCAGGGTTATATATCACGCCTAACATGGTACAACTAATGTCAATTTGACATATGCTTTAATTAAAAGAAATAAAATCATTCACCAGAAGCTATCTCAAAGCGCATTTCAAAATCCTGTGAGTCTCTGTCATGACAGCTTAGTTTGAAGCCATTGATGTTTGTCCCAGCAACAACATTGTCAAAAACGACTCCCTTATAAAGATAAGGCACACAGACAGGCGCTTCGTCATTCACATCTTCGATGTCAACCGTGACCTGTCAGCAACAAGGAAAGAGAAGCTTCATGTCCACATCACCTATTTATACACAAAATCAAAAAGAAGCATCTGGGTTGAGACAGATCATTTAGAAGCACCAAATTAGAAGTCTAGAGTTGGGGGTATGCAGTCCCGCTCCTGCAGATTTGGATTCCAGCTGTCAGTCATTGAGTCCGCCGCCTGCTGTGACATTCAGGGTAGCCATCAGGGAGAGCTTTGGGCTCGTTAGAGGAGCTTCTGGAAAGCTCACAAATTATGCAAATGGTAAAAACGAAAGCTGAGACCCATGCCTCTAAAAACGAATCCCTTAAACACTTTAAATATTTATGCCAAATGCAAGCACATCCTGAGCGTGACTCTTCTTTCTGAACTAAGAGCCTCTCTTCACCATTCTCTCAAGAGCAATATATATTTTCTGGTAACAATACGATTACTTGAAAGCATGATCTGACCTTAATTAAGAGCTGTTATCAGCGTTTTCTTAATTAAAATACAACAACCCAGGAAACTGTGATTACACAGAAAATATCAAGGATTTTAAAATGTCAGTGACTGAATGCCGGTCAGCCCACAAAGGTCATCTGCCCACCTCACAGATGACTAAGAGCTTTCTCAGAAACAGTCACAGAGGAGATCCTGGTGTGTCGACATTTGCAAGTATTATCTTTTTAGCGTGTTTTCTGCAATGTTTTAACGACCCAGCTAAATTATGGGAATCGTTCAGTCTTGAATGCCACTTTAATACATGTTCATTTGACATATGAGGTATTTGTATATGATAAGTAGGCAGATTTTAGGGCAATTTCTGTGATACAGTGGAAATGGCACCGTGCTCGGACTTGGAACAGAAATCTTCAATCAAGCCTGGGCCTGCCAGTGGTTAGCTCCTGTGCTGGAACAAGCGACTTAACCTTGCTTTACTCAACTGTGAAAATATCTTAATCCCTTAATCCCTAACTTCCTAGGACTGGTTGGCAGGATAAACTCATCCATTCAATGGGTACTTACTGAACATTTATTTTTGCCAAACACTGACCGAGACACAGACACTACAGTAGTGATGTGGACCGAGACCCTGACCTATTACAATCTGTACTTCTGTGGTGGAGGCAAAACAATAAACATCAACAAATAGGTAAATGGGGCTATGTCATATGCTAACTAGTGCTATGCAGCTAAGGACATAGGGACTGGAGAGTAAGAAGTATTTTGCAAGAGTGTTCAGAGAAGGTTTTTTTCCCAGTCCCACTCTGCTATTTCCTCTCTGCCCTCCCTATGTGGTAAATTCCCTTAAGCAATTATATATGCTTACAGAATATGCAGGGTTGGGTGGTAAAATTTGGTTTGAATAAATGATATTGCACCACAGATCTTTCCTGTTGCAGTTTTTCTCACACGGTACCCTCTATGTATTCTTCTGTTTGTAGAACTTGTTTGCTATTTGTTTGTTTGTTTGTTTGTTTGCTTAACAGTCCTAGGGTCAGATCCCAGGGCCTTGCTCGTGACAGGCAAGCACTCTACTACTAAGCTACATTCCCAACCACCCCCTTCCTTTTTTTCTTTTTTTTTTTTTTTTTTTGGTTGAGACAGAGTCTTACTAAATTGCCCAGGCTGAGTTCAAACTTGTGATCCTCCTGCCTCAGCCTCCTGAGTAGTTGGGATTACAGTTACACGCCTCTATCCTCAGCTTGCTATTGCTTCTTGATTCCTAGCATTCCCTAACATACACCTACTGCATTTTGCTTATTTGTTCCCCTATCGATGAACAGATAGATTGCTTGAGGCTTACACCATTACCAAGTATAAAGGCTTGGCCAATGGGTTTCGTTTGGGTGGAGATATTACCAAAGTGATTATGCGGGTCATGGGTAAGCACTACAGTGCTGGTGTGTGAGAGAAATAGAAAAGCTGGTATGGCTGGATTGGAACAAGTAAGATAAAGAGGTAGCCAGCATCCAGAGCATGCGGGCACCAGAGACCTTGGAAAGGCCATCAGAGCCTTGCTGAGTATGAGGGAAGCTGAGGGGGTGTGAGGAGAGCTACACAGCAGACTACAGGGAGCGCCGCTGGAGACGGGAGTCTAGTCACAAGCCTGCTGCCCTAGACCGGGCGAGGGATGGTGTTGGGACCTGCTGGGTAAGGAGTGGAAGGATTTGGGATGTATTTTGAAAACAGAGATGGCAGAAAATGCTGCAGTGTCAGAGAGAGAATTCAGGGTGCGTGATAGTGATCAACGGTCCAGACTCCATCCGAATTCTGTGAGCAAAGTAAACTTTCCTCAGCCTTGGGAGGAGAATTCTCCCATGTGTGAAAAAGAGAGCTTCATAAACTGCTTGGAGTGGGATTGAGGACAAAATGAGATAATCAGGGGCCTAACATACTACATGGCGTCGCTAGGTTCTCGATACAAAGGGGATGGGGGTGATGGTGACAACAGTGGGCCGCTGTACTGTGGAAACTGAAGACCAGGCCCCTTTTCTGAGCTAGATCACTGCATCCCTCTGTATCATCAATTTGGGTACAGCACGTAGTATTAAATTTTTCATGTGATAAAAATTCTCAGCTCCCTGAAGGCATATATGGTGTCTTCCACCGATGCATAACCAAGATGTTATACTTAAACACTCCATAAATACTCATTAAAACAGAGAAAGAATGAACAAGTTCCTGCTTTACCCTTAGGCAAAACATAAATTCTTTTTATAAGAACAGAGTTGCTTGGACTTTTTTGTTGTTTCATTAAATCTTCGTCCCTCTCTTCTCATTTATAATAAGTACATAATAATTGCAAGTGGTGTCACCTGTACTATTCTGGAAGTTCATAAATGTCTACAGGAAGATCCACCACAGGTACTGTGACATAAAGATTACTCTCATGGGTATCATCCAAAGATAACTTGGTCCCTACAAAAATCATTCTAATTGTTGATGTTTTCCTCACATTGACGCACTCAGAAAACCTAATAACCACAGAAGGGGAAGCCAGGGGCTCTGTACAGTAGGAGGAAATGTACACTCAATCATCAGGCCAGATGGAGACCTTAGAATTCTTCAGTCCTACTCCTGACTCTCCTTCAGTGACGAAACCTGGTAGTCATTAACAGCATATTCCTCACAACAAATATACCAGAATTCACTCTTGATGTCTTTCCACAGTCCTTCGGTATTGCTAAAATAATGTAAAGGTGCCCACGCTTTCCCTCACTCTGCTGCCGAACTACCCTCATTGTGAACATCACTTCCCAACACAAGGCAGCCTGAGTTTGAGCTCAGTTCTATAAACCTTATGAGCAACCTCAGGTATGTTACTTAAACTCTGTGCCCCGGTTTCCTCATCTGTAGGATAGAAATGATTATAATATTACCTGCCTTGGATGTTTAAAGTGAAGAGTAAATGTGGAATGCTTGGGAAGTAGACAAACATCCCAAGCGTCTCCATTCTCTATTGCTATTGTGTGGCCTTTCCTACTGTAATAAACTAGAACTCGATAGACCAGCTCTATCTTACCAAAGCCTGGGTCCTTCTACTCACTGTGGTCACTGCCGTGCGAGGACGGACTCTGTCACAGTCCACAGCTTCCACAGTCAGATTATATTGCTTCACAGACTCGTAGTCTGGCTGTGTTACGAGTTCAATCATCCCAGAGCGAGGGTGAATCCAGAATCTTTGTACAGCCTGGATGTCCCCCTCTGTAATCTTGTAGGTCAGACAGTTCGGTGGGTGGTCTTCATCAGTGGCTGTCACTCTTCCAACTTTGCAGAAAGCTGCCAATAACATATTATACGGTTCATTCTTTGCGTTCAGATATAGTATTCTAAAAAGTTTAGCATGCATTTGTTTTCCAAATGGTATCATAGTTTCTCAAAGGGATAACCTGAAGCTTGGCGGACAACGGAATGTGTCCGAAGACTCCAATTGTACAGGAAGAAAACTTAAGAGTCCTCTACCACTCCAAACTATAGTCCATGAGTTGGTATGTTTAAAATAACTTCATAATAATAATACATGGCTTAATCTTAGCATTGTGCTAATATTAGCATCAGAGACGGTTCACAGCACACACTCTGAAACTGGGATGCCTAGGTTCAAATCTCAGCCCTGTCATTCACTAGTGTAACTCACTGAACCATTCTGGAACCTCTTGGGACCTCATATTCTTCCTCTTCAGACTGGGAATATTGATAGTATCCACCGTACATAGTTGTCATGCGAACTGAGTAAGTTAAAATATAGAAATCACTTAGAGTAGTGCCTGGTACATGGCAACTGCTAAATAAGAATTTGTTACTGTTTATACACATTCTCCCATCGAGTATTCTCAGCAGTCTTGTTATATATGTACTATTAATGACTCCACTTTACAGATAAAGAAACAAGAGTCAATGGTTTCAAGTAACACGGTCACAGAGCTAATAGTGAGAGAATAAGGGTTCAAAATTATGTCTGCTGTCCATATTTCTTTTATTTTTCATTTTCAGTGTGTTTCTTTTTATTAGTGAATCAATCCATTTGTATTTAATGTAATCGCTGATTCGAATTTTTATCTGGCTTTTTCTATTTCATCTGGGTACCATTTCTTATTCTTCCTTCTCACTTTTTTCCTTTGTGAATTATTTCTACTACATAATTTTACACTTAGTAGGGATTTATTTTTTCATTCTATGGTTATAATATTCTTAGATTACAACAAGCAACCTCGAGGTTTTGAAGTACGGGTTAGTAATACAGAACAGTGATGTTCATTTTGGTAAATCTGTACATACATTTCACACACCGTGATCTGTTTCTATTGTATTACCCTCTCTCCCTTTTTCATCCCCTTTCCCATCTCCAAAGGTCTACCTCCTATTTTCTTGTAATCTTTTATGTATGTATATATGTATTTATTCATTCATTCATACATTCATTTATTTGGTTTTCTATAAAAAAGAAAATACGATATATTTAACTTTCTGGCCTGCTTCATTTCACTTAACATTTTCCTGCAAGTGACATGATTTCGTTCTTCTTGGAGCCCTACAGTCCATATTTTTAAATCTCCTCACTATGGTGTGCAGCACCCCCAAACAACACTTTAGAAGAAAGAAGAATGTAGCACACTGATTGCATTAGCAGACCCCAAATCCTTACATTCTCCCCTCTTGTCCATGCTAGCCTGCTGCAAGGCAAGACATGGGCCAAGTCCCCCAGGTCCCCCAGCCAACACCAACACAGATTAACTGAAAACCAGCCAACTCTCATGACTTTGGGCACATCCACCCAAGACCAGAGGGACAGCCCAGCCAATTCTCAGACTCATGGGCTACATAGATCTTATCGTTGTATTCTAATTTTGTGAGGTTTATTATACAGCATATTTATGGTACTGTATTACAGATGTTAGGTTATCCTCAGTCACTTTCCACTTATAAACTCCAGCACAGATATTTAGAGAAATACCACCATGCCATGGCTTGCTAGCTCACCAACACAAATGTAGGACATTTTGTTTGCTAATAATCAAGAACAAAAAATTATGATGAAGAAAGCATTTCAGGAGTCGCTCCTGCCCCCTCAGCCCCAGAGAACGTCTCTCTGTCGGCATCCTCCTCATCTCTGCCAATGTGTGACTAAGCAGGCAACAAACACCAGAGCAAAGAAACCACATTCACGAAAAACAACATGCTGTAGGGTGGCAACTCCAGACAGCAAAGAGTCCATTGTGTGGTGCCTATGAAAGCATCATTTTCAAGAGAAACGTGTCACAACTGATAAAAAACCACAGAAAAGAAGCTATAGGTAAAATTACCGTCTCTATTTTAAAGCCCTTGGCAAGCAAGGGTGGCATCACTTTCACATTTAACACCCACATAAGTAAACTGGGATACATTTTAATTTAAAAAAAAAAAACCTGGGAAGTGTATTCTTCTGCATTGTAAAATTAACCCTTCAATAAAAATTGAATGCTATCTTGAGCATCTTTAGCTGAATTTAAAATAGAGTAATTGTGAAACTCTGCCAAACTTCTTCCTCGAAAACTATTGGAAATGAAATTAGTTTTTTCTCTGTGATCCGCAACCCAGTGTGATTTAATTCTCTTATGTTTTCTTCTAAATCACTACCAATGAAGGAACTTTTCTACCTACGCCTACCCACCTCCAGAAACTCTTGGTCAGCGCATCACGGATCATCAGAAAAAAATTTCTTTACTTTAAATATTGTAGCTTGCCATAATTTCATTAGAGGAAAACCTTTATGTAATTCTCAACACACACTCAAATCCTCGGTGCTAATCAACGCAGCCTGAAAAAAGATTTTCACATTAAAAGAGTTTTTTAAGATGTCCTCAAATTCTATAGGCTAAACGTTTGCTGTTTTGAGGAAGCTTTGTGCTCAGAGTCGTTTTAACTTTCCAATTTCCTTCTTAAAGCAAATAGTGACTTGCAAGTTTTTTCTCCTCTAATAAATATCTCCAAAAAGAAAAAAATACTCCTCAGATTTCATTTCACAGTTTTTGTATTCTGGTGGGAAAGGTCAAGGAATGTTTAAAAAAAAGAAAGCAAAGGGGCTGGGGATTTAACTCAGCAGTTAGAGTGCCTGCCTCACAAGCACAAGGCAAAAGTTTTAGTACATTGTATATTGTAGGCAGTCAGTAAGTGTGTGCGGTTGTTATTATTATTGGCAATGATGTTGTGGCTCTTTTAGCATGTGTCATGTAATTAGCCTGCATAAAATTATCAGTTATTTTCATATTGACTCTCTGAGATAGTTACTGGAATCTTCATTTCACAGATGAGAACTCAAAGGTACCTCGAGGTTATGTGACTTGGCCAAAGTCGTTTAACTAGTGATAGCAGAGACAGACTTGAGTCCAGCCCCATTTGACTCTGCCACACAGTCTCTTGGCTGCACTATGGTGTTCTTGCAAGTCAGTATGACTTGACTCCAATGCACACCTGGTCCCATCTCTTGAAATACTAAAGTCCAGCCTGAAGGAAAAAACATGTACCTCTCCTAGGCGACAGGAAACAGTAAGCATTACCTCTGCTGCTCCTTCTAATCTAATGTTCCCTGGTCTATGTTAACAAATCTGACCTAATTCATAGCTAACTGATGACTGTGACAGGCTCCCCTCCATGATCTCGACTTTAGAGCTACAATCTTGACCCCAAATATTTGAAGGTTTTAAGTTGCATGGATAATGACCACATTGTCCTTACTTCTTTACACTTGGACCTATTTTGAAGCCAAAGGGGAAGGTAAACAAAATAATGTTCATATTGTGTAATTTTTCATTACAAAAATCCCAGATCGCATCAAAATTCATGGGAGCTTTTGAGAAACAGCAGGATGATACTCTGAGGGCATTACCAATGAAAATCACCTTGTTCTCCAAAGGTGGAGCTCCACAATGCCTCCTCACCTGCTTGCATTCTGTCGGTTTCCCTGTGGCTTTCCCATTGCTCACGCATTTCTGTGGGTATTTCCTTGTGGATGCTTTCATATTACAGAAGCAAGATAGACCTTACCTCCTGATGTTTCTGGGACCGAGAACGAATAGTGCGCAGCTTTAAACACAGGGCTGAAGTCGTTGGCAGGAGCAAGCTCCACAATGATTGTCACAGTAACTGAAAAAATGAACAGTGAATAAGTGCTTCATTGTTTTTATTATATTCCCCAAACACACCAAAGTACAGAATTAGCAGAGGATTTTGAAATGATGGGACTCTTTCTGGCCCTAGATGATCCCTGTTCCCGGACTCTGCATTCATTCCCAAGGACTCAAGTAAATTCTAGTGCTAGCCAAAGAGATTTAGTCAAAAATATACTACATCTCATATAATAGAGATATCCATGTACTCATACATATTACATATAAATGTACATTTACATATTTTACACAAAAGAGTATATTGTAGGTACAGTCTCCCCCATTGTGGTTTGTTGGGGTGTTACTCTGAACCCAGCACATGACAGTCTACATTCTGCTTCTAATGTCTATCCGAGGAGGTTAAATAGAAAGAGACTCCAAAAAATCTATGCTCAATGCTTGGCTTTAACATATACTCTTAGATCTTTAACTAGCTTAGCTTCTCAGAGGCCCAGTTACATCATCAAAAAGAAATAACATCAGTTTTAATCTCCTACATTGCAATGTATGTGTGAGGTAAAAATGCGATCATGCTCAAGGAAGATTTACAAACTATAAAAAGTTAAGCCAAAAGTAGTTATTACATTTGGTTCACATCAGCCAGATTTTTGTATACTGTATGCTATAGAGAAGGAAGTCTGCATTTCATACCAAAAGCTAAAGTAGTATATTGAAGAGTTGTTAAAAAAAAAAAAAGGAGGCATTTAACATTCAAATGTACAGCAAGCAATTTGCAAACAAGGAATGTTTTTAATAAAATTGAAGTAATTAATATTTACTGTGCAAGACAGTGACTTAACTTTCACAGAAAGTAAAGTTCACAGAATTGTTTGTGGCCAAAGGTCACAAAGGTAATAAGTCACTGAGTGGTTATTAGACCAAATTGTGTCTGCAAATATCTCCCAAAATGTCTTCTCCAAGATGGGAGTGTGTCAAATGCAAAATATTAAATTAAGTAAAGATTAGAAGGCTTATTTACTGCAAGACTTCTTGGGGAATATAATGTGCCATTACGTATTTTGAATCTTTGGGTGTGCATTGCTCCCCAAGCTTATTTGATCATAGAATTCTCCTTTAGTAAGTTATCTTACAGAAGTCATGGTCTGAAGAACGCCCATGCTGCTGCTCCTGAAAAATCTATGCCACACATATAAGAAAATTTAGCCTGAGATGTGTAGAACCATCACTTCTGAGAATCTGTGGCATTCTTTACACTTTGACATATGTTGTTATCTGCATTTTTCAAAGATCGGTGTCTACATCTTTCACGAGTCTCAAAGGTGCCCACTATCCCCCCAAAAGCTTAAAGAGTGCCAGTCTACAATGGCAGGTGAATCATGTTAAAGGCTGTATATCTCCTTCGATAAATCCCATGCACACAGTGCAAGAGCAGGTGCCATTTACAGCTTTCCCATACTATGATTTTTATTGTATCCATAAAGACCCAAAATTGTGCTAATTAACTGGCCTATAAAAATAGACTAAACCACATGTGCAGTGCTGCAAGTACCCTTGATGAGCAGTTTCTGTCAATGTCCTGGCTGGCACGTAAGGACCAGAGAGGATGTCAGTTTACTACTGCGAGAGATGTTTTTCCCTCCCCAGTTGGGGAAAGGCTCAAATTTGGCGAGAGGGGCAAATTCTCTTTTGATTATTTAGACCACCGGGGTAAGTAGCTGCAAGAAAAAGCATCTATCCTGAAAGGTCAGATGGACTATCCAATCGGCTTCTGCACGACATTCCGCCAGCGAGGAACAGAGAGCACACGATGAGAATACTCGGGACTATCGTGCTCGGGTTCCCCTCCCTGCACATCACTGCTCCATGTAGTCGGGACATTTGACTCTGCAAATCACCTTTTTAAGCCCGGCCTCATTAAAACTCTTACGTTGGCAAGTCAAGAGAGATTTAAAGAGACTTAGGCATGGTGATTACAGTTTAGCATTAAGTTCCTTTGGTTGCAAACCCAGTTTCACTTTCCATATCCGTGGAAGACAAGACACTCTAGCCCATTCCTCCCAGGTCCAGCCTCAGAGTCCTCAACACAGTGACACAGGCCACTACCACCAATGATGCAGAAACCCAAATGTCACCTACATTCTAGGTTCTCCTTCCCAAACCTTTTGCTAAACTTGTATTTGCCACCTAATACCCACACCATCCAGGACATCTCTAACGCCAACCATCTACTGGACTGCTCGTACTTTACATGCACCACACATTATAAGTACTAGACACACTTGAGGTTAGTAAATGAAAATTTTGAGAATAGCTGTGTTCATGAAAAAAACTCTACAACCAACAAATTCACTCTTAAAATTGTATCACAAAGTTGAACATGTAATGACCCCTTCAAGCACTTAATGTGCATTCTCATGTGTGTAACAATAAGCATAGAAAAGCAGGCATTGAATGGCTCACTAAGCTCACTCACTTCCTAAGTCCTGTGCTCTGGATTCTATGCTCTAGCACACAATTAAGACACATAGCTGTTAAATCTACAAATGCTGAGGATTTTACGATCACGCAGTCATGATGGCTTTCATCTCACTACACCAAAGGCCCTTTCTACCACAGGCTGACCCAAAATGCTGAGACATTACGAGATGACCTCACGGGCGGGAGGAGACCGTGCTCCCTGAGGATGGGTATGAACTACAGAACCAGGCAAGCCATATCTGTGTCATGTGAAATCATTCAAATAACCCACATTTTCAAAGCATCCAATAACAGGCATTTAGCACTATCGAAATGAAAGTATTAAGCACATGATTTGGGTCTGTATAACCATTACCCCTTCTAAATCCGAAGATCGCTCTCACCAAATTCAGAACTGTCTATTGCTTAAAGTGCTGCTAGAAGGTGAAAAGCGCTTCTCAGATCTACAGAAAACTTCTAATGTGAGCCTACATAGTTCTCCCCCTTCCTCTCTTGCTCAGCTTAACAAAGTGTCCCAAATAAGATGGATATTTACATTTTGACACCTAAAGTGAACAATGTAAAGGACAAGCTCTTACTGGTCCTTGAGTAGTTTATCAAGATTACCTGTATGGGAGGGATGCAGGTCATCAAATACTGAAATCCTCATTTCGTAGGTATGTCCCATTGCAACAATCTCTGGGTCTTCATAATCCAGCTCTTTGGTGACCTTGTAGAGCAACATTGTTTCAGCAAAAAGACCAAAAATAATTTTTTTGTTGTTTTTTTTTGGGGGGGTGGGGTTGTTTTTGGTTTTTGGTTTTTTTGAAACAGTGTTGCTGTGCAGTTCAGGCAGGACTTGAACTCATAGCAATCCTCCCGTCTTAGCCTCCCAAGTGCTGCAATTACAGGCATGCACCGCCACGCCTGGCAGGACCAAATTTTTTAGGATCCATGTTTTAATAAATCATTCTAGAAAAGGCGCATGCATGGTCATTTTCTTTTCTTAGGGATGATGTAAGAATCTGCCCGAGACTGGCACAGGTTAACACACCAATCAAGACTTTTGGTGGACTATAGGGATATCAGGTTCCCTTCCAGAGTAGCTTACTTGTGAAAAATATCCTGGCACAGTAGAAGAAAACTGTAGGCTGTACCCTGCCTTCATTGTGTGCTAGTAGTTTTATCCTGGACAAAATATTTAAAGATACAATATCTCAAGTAGTAAGTGACAAAGTACTATAAAAATGTAATTTATCCCAAATATGGCATTACCATTTCAAAAATAAGTATTGAGGACTAATTAGGTGCCATTTACAATTGTAGGTACCGGGGATACAGCAGTGTATAAAATGTTCCCCTATCAGAGACTTGAAGATAGAGGTAACTTAATAGCGTTAGCATAAATTTCAGTCAGCATAAGTTGGGATAAATCAATATGACACCAAACATCTAGATGTTTGGGAATAGCTACATTTTTAAAATTTAGTATGTGATTCCATTATCCATTCATTAAAGCATATCAAGTACCCACTATGCACCACGCACCATAGTAGACTTTATGAACCACTTAGAAACATGCAAATCTTACAGTCTAATAAGATCTACAACTAAACAGACAGTTAAAACAGAGTCTAATGTGTTTTGATACAGGATATACAGCCTAAAATGTGAGCCCTTCGCAGAAAGAACTAATCCAGTTAGAAGGCTGAAAAAAAAATCACTTAAGAATAAGCAGAGTTGGGGATTTAGCTCAGGTGGTAGAGTGCTTACCTAGCAAGCACGCAAGGACCTGAGTTCAGTCCTCAGCACTCCTCCCCAAAAGTGTCAATATCTAAAGTATAATTACTCAAACAGAAAGTTATTTAGAGATGAGTAACTGATGGAGGTCCTATTCAGATACAGAGCAAGCATACATGAAAGCCCAGACGTCAGTTAGCATCGTGTTTACAAAACTTCCATCTTCACCCAAACTCCAATTTTTTAAGTGACAGTTTGACGCTGCATTCCAAAGTGGACATAAACTCAAGAAACTGAGTGCCTAAGCTTCCAAAATTCTTAACATATGCAAAAACTTAGCTTGTATCTTGTTGAGCTTGTCAAGAAAATAAACAACCTAATGTTGAACCTCAAGCTTCTAGAAAAAGAAGAGCAAGTGAAACCCAAAGCTCATAGGAGGGAGAACATTCTAAAGATCAGAGCTGAAATTAATGCAATTGAAGCTAAGAAAACAATACAAAGAATCAAAGAATCAAAGAGTTGGTTCTTTGAAAAATTAAATAAAATTGACAAACCCTTAGACAACCTTATTTAAAAAAAAAGAAAGAATAGACTCAAATTCATACAATTAGGAATGAAAAAGGGTGAAATCACAACAGATCCTGCAGAAATCCAGAAGATCATCAATACCTATTTTGAGACCCTGTATTCCAATAAGATCAAAAACACAGAAGAAATAGATTCTTAGACACATATGAATTACCAAAACTGGATCAGGAAGATATAAAAACCCTAAATAGCCCAATATCAGCCACTGAAATTGAAGAAGTAATTAAAAACCTACCAACAAAGAAAACCCCAGGTCCTGACGGATTCACTGCTGAATTCTACAAGAAATTTAGAGAAGATTTAATGCCACTAATTCTCAAATTCTTCAACAAAATTGAAAGAGAAGCAATACTCCCAAATTCATTCCTGGAAGCAAGCATTACCCTGATTCCAAAGCCAGAGAAGGCCCCAACGAAAAAAGAGAACTACAGGCCAATCTAATTAATGAACATAGATGCAAAAATCCTCAATAAGATACTGGCAAACAGAATGCAACAAATTATCAAGAAGATTATACACTATGACCAAGTAGGATTCATTCCAAGGATGCAGGAATGGTTTAACATATGCAAATCAATAAATGTAATACACCATATTAACAGAGCCAAGGACAAAAACCATATGATCATCTCAATAGACACCAAAAAGGCATTTGAAAAGTTCCAACACCCATTCATGATAAAAGCCCCATAGAGAATTGGAATACATGGTCTTTATCTCGATCTGATAAAAGTCATCTATGAAAAACCAACAGACAACATTATACTAAATTGTCAAAAACTAAAAGCGTTTATTCTAAAATTCAGAACAAGACAAGGATGTCCACTCTCACCATTCTTATTCAATATAGTTCTGGAAACATTAGCCAGAGTAATTAGACAAGAGAAGGAAAGAAAAGGAATAAGGATAAGAAAAGAAGAAGTTAAATTATCACTATTTGCAGATGACATGCTACTCTATATAGAAGACCCCAAAAACTCCACCAAAAGACTTCTAGATTTAACAACCAAATTCAGCAGCATAGCTGGATACAAAGTCAACACTCAGAAATCAATAGTGTTCCTGTACACAAACAACAGACTCACTGAGAGATAAATTAGGGAAACAATATCTTTCACAATAGCATCCACAAAAATGAAGTACCTAGGAATCAATCTAACAAAGGAAGTAAAAGATCTATACACTGAAAACTACAGTATTTTGAAAAAGGAGATTGAAGAAGACAACAGAAAATGGAAAGATAGCCCTTACTTCTGCGTAGGAAGAAGCAATACAGTGAAAATTGCCATACTCCCAAAACTCTTATACAGATTTAATGCAATCCCAATTAAAATACTAATAGCATACCTCACAGAATTAGAGAAAACAATCCTAAAATTCATTTGGAACAAAAAGAAACCTAGAATAGCAAAAGCAGTTCTGGGCAACAAAAGCAAAGCAGAAGCCATCACAATCCCTGACCTAAAACTATATTACAAACCTACTGTAATAAAAACAGACCCCAGGACCAATAGAACAGATTAGAAGATGAAGTAACAGGTCCAAACACTCTCAGTCACCTTAACTTTGACAAAGGGGCCAAACAACCTCACTGGAAGAAAGATAGCCTCTTTAATAAATGGGGCTGGAAAACCTGGCTCTCCACATGATGAAGGTTAAAATTAGGCCCATATCTTTCCCCATGCACTAAGCTAAAATCAAAGTGGATCAAAGATCTAAATATTAAAACAGAAACACTAAGTCTTTCGGAAGATAGAATAGGTAGAACTCTTGAAGACATAGGTGTAGGCAAGGACTTTATGAACAAATTCCCAATAGCTCAGGAAATATCACAAAGAATCAACAACTGGGATCTAATCTTATTAAAAAAGCTTTTGCACAGCAAAAGACACCACCAACAGAGTGAAGAGACACCCCACAGAGTGGAAAAAAATTTTTGCCAGCTATTCCTCTGACAAAGGACTAACATCTCGAATATATAACAAATTCAAAATAATCAGACCCCCCC